>CACRXP010001045.1:0-23453 GCA_902702965.1 Spirometra erinaceieuropaei | reverse complement strand
AAGGGGGAGATGGGGAGTAGAGGGAAGATGAGGTCAGTCCTTGAAAGGATAATCGTCTGCCACAAACGATGCTGCTAAGCGTTTCCAGCAGTGTCCGCTGAAATTGACTGAGCTAGTTAGAAACAGAAAAGTCCTTGGCCTTTGCAGGAATAACCTATTTTTTTAAACAGTCATTTTTGTGTTGCGAGGCGAAACTGCTATGCGTAAAACGCAGACTTTCTGTTTTATGGCTATATTTTTACTCTCATTAGTCCGAGGGGTTTAACAGGACCCCAAAAAGGCTTACAGGCCTGAGCAGACCACCTCCTCAATCTGCGTCCTGAACTCCAAGCCTTTTATTAAGTCCCCAGGGCTTTAGACAGTCTTTATTGGCACATCTGGCAGTCACCCTGACATGTAGATTGGTGCCAACAAAAACTACTAAATTTTTTTTAAAACTACGATTAAGCATAGAAAGTGCAGATAAGTTATGTTAGATATAATCTTTTCTACAGGAACGAGTAGCACTATAGAGAAAAGGGAGTCACGATTGGCCATGACCAGCAGGAAAACGAGACCTTGGCTTAGTGATCAGTGACGTTGAACTTCTTACCAACAGATCGCGGGATCGAGCCCGACATGTTCCACACTTCGGGGTTGAGTATGACTGGATGACGACGGCTAATAAGGCAGATATGGCCATTCCAGTTTCCTTTGCGTTTGTCGGTAATGTTGCCATGTCCGGCCGTCCTTAGCCAGACAGCCAGACCCGAGCCCAGCTCCGGATGACCTGGGATTCTAAGTAAAATTATTCAGTCTTGGGGTGTAAAGTTGAATGTTACAACCTTGAGCCACGGGTCAGTTGTCCTGTCGTTTGCAATCGGAAATATTAACAATGGTGGGAAGGGCGTCCATCGACCAGGGTGGGCATGCTCGGCAGACGACGGCTAATAGGCAGTCTGGTGTAGTGCATCGCATCACATGCCTAGCTTGTCCTTGCAGTTACACAGGACAGACTGAGTGTATGCTCAGACCCAGGCATGCATGACCACGAGCTGGCTGTACGAGGAGATAACAAATTAATACAAGTGACTGCTCACCCCTTCAGAATAGGCTACAAGTTCAACTGCGCAGATTGTTGCAAACAAAACAATCACGAAAATTTATTTTACTTTTCGAGAATGGTTCCCCAGCTCGTCTTCAGACAACGGGCATGCAAAAACAATTAACTTCTAGACCGAGGCATGCATCAACTGGCACATCGATCTAGATGCCACATGCAAAGTCGTTAAGAACAGATTCAAACTGACTCAACCAATCCCGAGAAAATGACTTTAACCAATCATAGAATTCTTTTCCAGACTCAGTCTAGAAGTCAGTTGTTTTGCACGCCCATTGTCTGAAGACGAGCTGAGGAACCAGCCTCGGAAATTTACACAATAAAGTTTACTATTTCCCAAAGAATTCCATATGCCCGTTTTTCAATTTATAGGTAAGATATGTTTACATATAATCCTTTCTACGGAAAGGAGTACTACCAAAGATAAGGGAGGCTGGAATGACCATGTCTGACTTATAAGTAGCTTTCAACCAGCTCTGGATGATCTGGAATTCAAACTAGAATTATTCAGTTATGGAGCGTTAAACTGAACGCTACAACATTTAGCTACGGGCCAGTTGGGTAAGATGTGGTTATGTAGCCGCACCTGATGAACACAATACTGTTGACCTACTTAATTATTTTGAGTTGGTGTGATTACGTTGGCACGGTGTTGCTGCGCGTTGCGGTGTGTGTTCCGTTGGCGGCCTTGTTTATCTGTTGCCGTGTCTACCCTTTTTGGCCCAATGTCAGTGGTCCTTCTTGACTTTTGGCCGGTTGTCTCTTTCTATCTTTTGCGTTGTAGGCCTCAGAGTCGGGGTTTAGGGCTGCGGCTAAGGGTTAGGGTTCGGGGTTAGGGATTAAGGTTAGGGGTTAGGGCAAGTGCTTCACAACCACTCAAAGTACAACAGCGCATTCCCAATAGCTTTTCTTTTGCATACAACTACTTCACCTCGTCGCCTATGCGTTCCCCGGACCTATCTGTAAAACCACTTTTACCACCGGTTCCCTGTTACAAGCGGCTGGGGTTTGTTTACCTCATGTGCGGCTACATATCCACATCTGACCGCCAGTTGTTCCGTCGGCTGGGAATGGGAATATTTAAGAGTGGTAGGAAGGGCGTCCACCGATCCGGTTGGGCATGCTCGGCCGACGACGGCTAATAGGCAGAACTGGTCATCCCAGTTTGCCTTGTCTTCGTCGTTGGCCCCTTCGGCGTACAACACTGGTCGTTATAGTGTTGGCCGCCAAGGTTCTAGAGTGAGCCACAAGGCACAGGTTAAGTAACCTGATTGGGGGACGCCATGCCTATGATAATGACATTTGCTTGTTGAAACAGCATCACATTAACACAGCCTTTACTAAATAGAATCACTAGACCCAAATGTTAACTCTTAACTGACAACGCGGACGGTAATGCCCTTTTCTATAGCAGCCACACATTTTTTCCATCACTGATGGAAGTGTTACCGGCAGAGAGGAATAGACGGCAATTTGCATCATAGCCGAGTAGACGTTTCGTCTTTGGCTGTTTGAATAGTCAGTTTTTAGATGTCTTTCCTATCGAAAAGATGTGTAACGACTATCCGAAACCGTTTATGAGCCGATGCCTACCTGTTCATTCGGGGGGACCCAAGCGAAAACTCTCTGATATACGGCGAGGGCGTTCAAGAGTGCGTTGCTATGGCACCAGGCGTGGGAGTTGTACACTTGCTCAGAGACACTAGTCATGAATAGGAACGACCAATGAAACCCAACGGAACAGTCTGGTGTAGTGCATCGCATCACATGCCTAGACTGTCTTTGTAGTTACACAGGTCAGACTGAGCGTCGGCTCGGGTCGGGCATGCGCGACCATGAGCTAGCTGTACGGCGGGGTGACAAATTATTACAAGTGACTACCCAACCCTTCGAAGCAGACCACAAGTTCAACTGTGCAGACACAAAAAATAATTGCAAGACAAGCCGAGAGTTAACTGAAAGCTAGATCACTGAGATGAATTTAATCAACTGATATGACGATCCGGCTGTGGCGTACAGAGCCCTAAAAAGTCACCTACAGATATGTATTGACTAATAACCCGTATAACTGTTGTTTAATCTGCTGCTGTTTTTTTCACGGACGATGGACTCCTTCGCGAGTTCAAAAGTTCAGAAAAATAAACCCATACAGCAGATGTGCTAACTCACGAAATGTTAGCCGAAATTCTGAAATGCGCCCACCTTTCGAAAAATTACTTAAATAGAGTTGTAAAATTAATCGTCGTGCAGCATAATAATCCAGTTACTGCAAGATGCCGACTTTCAAACGAACTTCTTTCCGGCCGCATGCGAAACCGCACTCAGTGAAAAATAACTACTTAAGCGGCATGCCCTCTTCTCATTGATTTTCGATGTCCTTAAAAATTTAAGTATATTTCGTGGAAAGCATCCATAAAACTAAGCATTATTTTACTCATTTGATATAACATGACGCCTTCTTTAAATTGAATACTTGAAGGGAGGGTAAAATTCGGTTTTAAAAAGGTTCTAATTATGAGATTATTTAATACCGTAGAATGGCCATTCATAAGACGCATTTACCAATGTCGCTTGTAAAGTTAACAATATGGCTGAAATTCACTGCTAACTTTTTTGAAGTCTATATGTTCCCCTCTTGATGCTGTAAAGAAATACGTGGCTTTCCGTACGCGCAAAATATACGGCTTGTAGTTTGGAAACCCTGAATACAAGTGCAACAGCAGGTCGGTTTCAAAATTATTTAGGAGGGGGAAAAGTTTTTGAAAACCGAATTATACCCTTCCTTTAAGTAGTCAATTTAAAGAAGGCGTCATTTTATATCCAGTGAGTAAAATAATGATTAGTTTTATGAATGCTTTCCACGAAATATAATTAAATTTTTAAGGACATCGAAAATCAATGAGAAGAGGGCATGCCGCTTAAGTAGTTATTTTTCGCTGAGTGCGGTTTCGCATGCGGCCGGAAAGAAGTTCGTTTGAAAGCCGGCATCTTGCAGTAACTGGATTATTATGCTGTACGACGATTAATTTTACAACTCTATTTAAGTTATCTTTTCGAAACGGGGGCGCGTTTCAGAATTTCGGCAAACATTTCGTGAGTTAGCACACCGACTGTGGTTGCGTTGCTCGATAAGTCTTCTTCTTCCATACTGATATTTCGAAATGTCACACCCAAACAGCGCAGAACCGGCTTTCATATAACCACCTGCGGTATTTACCACCGACATTGTCTGGTAACTGTGCTTAATCGAGCCTTGTTTGTTCTAACAGCTGGTCAGTCTTATTGTGTCAAGGCTGCCATCTCATTGGACACTGTCGATGGCCTTCGCGATAGTATTGACAGCCTGCCAGCAGACGCGTTTTTTTATAACTGTCGAGACAGCCGTCATTGGTTGCACCGATTCTTTCACAAAGATACGGTTGCAGCGAAGATGTCCGGGGTTAAATTTCAAGGGAATCGAAAATCAATGCAAAAATGCATGCTCATTAAGTATTATTTTTTTACCGAGTGTAGTTTTACATGCAGCCGAAAAGAGTTTCGTTCGAAAACCGGCATCCTGAGGTAACTGAATTATTATAGAATTATGTTGTAGGGTTTTTAATTTTCCAATCCTACTCAATTAATCTTTTCGAAACGAAGACGCATTTCGAAATGTCGGTTGACATTTCATGATTTAGTTCGTCTGCTGAAACCTTTGTCTAGAAGCCAACTTTTCATTCAGCAAAAAGTGCTATCAACAACCCGTAGGTCAATTAGATAGAGCGTTTAACGTAAGTGTCCAATGGCGACAGTTCGACCTGCGTGACCAACGATGTCCACGGAGTTCTCCACAGTAGAGTGGGGGCAGGGACAATGAATCGCACGTGAATTAGTTGATGGTGATAGTGGACTTGTGCAGCATTTACCGCACTCTGTCGTCTTCCCCCACCTGGTCCGGGTGTCAAGGCAGAGGAAATAAGACGAAGGGCAACAGAGGACGCAGGTGGCTGGCATGCCGCGAATCCACACCTAGGCGTACCACAACACCCCCTGGTCCACAAAACACAATTGACCAGGATAGAACAAAAAATATAGGAAGGCGACTCGAATCCCAACCCGCGTGGCGCCTGCGGATTCTCCATAACGCCCGTCAGAATCCGATGTATCCCCGCCGTTTGAGTGCCCAATAGTTCACTGGACACGAGTTCAGATCTCGGCTGCAGCAACAAGTCGGGTTGCGGTATCCCTGGTTGCTGACGCCTGGTGGACCGGAAATAACTCCTTCAGTGCTCCTAACGTCTATGGCTAATGCGTTTGCTTGGTAACAGTAACAATCGGGGGATTTTTACCGTTGTAACATTTACGAGGAGGGTCGTGTGCTATTCGGTGTGCAATTAAGCCGTAAGCGGTATATTTAACATGCAAATAAATAGATCTATCGAAATGTCAGTATAGATCTTAGCCAAAAGCCCGGACATGGGGTCAACAGATCAGCCCATGCCCTCCTCACTTGAATCATTAATCAGCAGAAAATCGACCTGATACGTGTCTGAACTTCTATGTAGTACCTATGCTGGCAGTATGCTTGAATTGCTACGAAAAAATGAGGAGAATATAGGTGAAGGTATCCAAAAAACGATTGTATATTGCTATGACATTTCAGACTTATCCATGAGTGTTTCATCAGGAGTTGCAAACAAGGGAAGATGTCATCAGAGTCGTTCTCTGTTTAGACATGTCTTGCTGTTGAGGCGGTTTAGAGGCTTTTTATTGGCTGTCGAAGATCGCTGGAACAGCTGATTGAGTTGGTATCAGACAGCTGGGTAACGATAGGGTGTAGGACTCACAAGTAGATGGCAACTCCAAAAATATACCCTAAAATCCAGTGTGACTGTAAAAATCGCATATTATGCGCCGCTCCCATTGTTTGAAAGCCCCCTCCCTTCTTGACTACATGTAAACTTACCAACGGCGCTTCATTGAAAGCCCTTTATTTTTTTAAGATTACTTTTGGTTATTTTTGAAATTATCGCATTTACTTTTTTTGTCAAATGACAGCGTACGATAAAATATTCGGCAGAGAATTATCTATTTTTTGTGTCCGCTTGCTCTCCGTCCTGTGTATTGTCCCACATGTAGAACCCCCCCTGCCACCATCCAACGTACGACACAGTCCACAGGCCAGCTCAGGTTAGTTGTGGGTCCTACACCCTATCGTTGCCGACAACTGTCTTGCTTTCAGTCGTTAATTTAGTTGTGCATCGTCGAAAGCAACTCGTTGGCCATGCTCGCAACTACGCACGGCCAAGTTTTAGCGCGAACACTTGAATTTCGTTGTCGCTCATTTATGCTGGGCTCTCTTCACTCAAACAACCTGGCTAATTCGTTCAGCCGTACAACAGAAGCAGGCTACGCGCATTACAACGGATTTATTCCAATTATTAGGGCCGTCACCATATGCTATTTGTCCGGCTTTTGTCCCAAGTTTAATTCGAGCAGGGGAGGGCTGTGAGGACAGTCTGATGTTTAAACAGACGGGAGAGCAGACTGCTTTTAAGAGTCTCAACCAGCCTGTTCGTATAGACCTGCAGTATAAATGACAGCGTACAGAGTTAGGCAAACACATCACTCAAGGGACAGCCTGCCATTTGAAGGGGGCTAAGACCGGAGTGAGCTGTCCGGCGGTGACTTTCTTTGGAAAAGAATTCAATCGACAGCTTTGGCTCCAATTGTGATTTTTCGCTCGCTGCTTGACCGAATCTTCCACATATTTACGACCGTCGTCCGCACACAGTAGGATGGCCATGGAAGAAACAATAAGAGGGCAAAACTAACCTACTAGATCCAATAAAAATCAACGAAAGTACAGCGGTCGTTGCCGGTCGGCGGAGAAACAGGCATGTTAATGTCTGCAATTACATGACAGTTCGGCCACTCTGGACGACGCTTTTCGCCGCATGCCCCACGGCTTGATGGGCGTAGGACGAGAGCTTAAAATTGACTTAGTTCTTTTGTGATGTTGGAATTGCGTAGCATCTACCGCACTCGCTCCTCCGCCAAACACCTGGGTGCGGCGGCTGTACAGAACCAGGACCTGATCGGTAACACTTGCTAACAAGTCTACGCAACCCGCCTACGGGTGTCACGTGCGACCTGGTCTGCGCACGATAGACACGAATGACACAAAAACAAGGGAGTGCCTCGGTTTCCGGCTGAGTGGAAGTGCCGTGCGGGTCTCAATAGGACGGAGGTTTTGCAACCTGACCATCACTCCAGAGAAAGACCGATTTGTCTAGTACACTGAAAGAATAAATTGTCCATTGTCGGCGTCACTCTCTTTTCCTTCCTCCACATGCATCAGTCAGGTGTCCGAGACTATTAACCGATGAATGACTAGACTGAAAACAGTGACTCAGTTCAGCTCAGTTTACTGAGGGAAATAGGCATAAGCCTTTGAGTATCCTATTTGCGAAGCAAAACTGGGTGCGGTGTGCAAAGAAATTGTCTGAGCTGAAATAATTCAAACTAGCCCATAATGGTATGAAAGGATGTGAGTGAGTCTCAGGGGATGAGCTTGACCTCTTATCGTTCTTGGTCATTTTCGAACACAAGTAAAGTAGATGTGCTAACTCATGAAATGTGAACCAAAATTTCGAAATGCGTTCGCGTTTCGAAAAGATAAATTAAGTAGTGTTGTAAAACTAATCATGATGCAGCATAAGTCTATAATGATCCAGTTACCTCAGGGTTTCAGCTTTCGAAAGAACTTATTTTCGGCTGCATGCAAGATCCATACTCTGCAAAAAATGACTACTAAGATGGCATGCAATTTTCTCATTGATTTTCGATGTCCTTGAAAATTCAATTATATTTCATAGGAAACATGCACAAAAATATTCACTCTTTTACTTATTTGGTAGAAAATCACGACTTCTTCCAATTTCATACTCTAAAGAAGAGTATAATTCGGTTTTAAGAAAGTTCCTAATTGTGAGAGTTTTTAATACCGTTAAATGGCCGTTCATGAAACGTCATGTATCTGCATTTACGATCGTGGGTTGTAAAGTTAACAATATTGCTCAAATCCACTGTTTAATTTTATGAACCTCATATGGTCTCCTCTTAACAACGTAGAGAAAGGCATGGTTTTCCGTACACGGAAAATATACCGTTTGTAGTTTTGAAACCCTGAATGCAAGTGTAACAGCAGTTCGGGTTCAAATTATTCAGGAATTAGAAAAGTTTTTTAAAACCGAATTATACTCTTCTTTAGATTATGAAATTGGAAGAAGTCGTGATTTTCTACCAAATAAGTAAAAGAGGGAATATTTTTGTGCATGTTTTCTATGAAATATAATTGAATTTTCAAGGACATCGAAAATTAATGAGAAAATTGCATGCCATCTTAGTAGTCATTTTTTGCAGAGTATGGATCCTGCATGCAGCCGAAAATAAGTTCTTTCGAAAGCCGAAACCCTGAGGTAACTGGATCATTATAGACTTATGCTGCATCGTGATTAGTTATACAACACTACTTAATTTATCTTTTCGAAACGCGAACGCATTTCGAAATTTTGGTCGACATTTCATGAGTTAGCACATCTACTGTATGTCTGGGTTATTTTTAAAGGTTTGTATCTATAATGACATCACAACATCTGCAGAAAGGGAATTCCATGGTTTGATCATTTGGATAGAGAAGGATGACTTCCGCACGTCGATCTTTGCCTGCTAAGGGCGCCGTTTTAACGGCTGATACGGCATGAAGGCCTACGTCTAAGGAGTGCCACCATATGCATGGATTGCAGAGTTGTGGGCTCACGGGGATTCAGCGCAGCCCGATAAACGCGTGTAATATGTCGCCATATTATAGTTCGGTCATCGAGAACGACGATATCCACCGTGTGTCCTATAGCACGGTCGGTACAGGGACGGTGAATTGCGTGCAAATGAACTCATAGTGGTAGAAGACTTTCGCTGCGTCTACTTCGCACTCTCTCCTCCGTCTCACACCACAGCCCCGTGTCCACACAGACCCAGAACGACTAGAGATAGGATCCAGCGCAGCGGCCGATTAAACCAAGCAGCCCGTCTACGCGTGCCATACGCTTGCTCCACGCGCGATGTGCCAAATTATAGCAGAAGCTAGGAAAGGGCAGTTTAGGCCACAGTTGGTTGGGAGAGTCATAAAAGTCACGTTAGTAATGAGTCTCTGAGGTCTGACTCTCTGTCCCGCTAAGAGGACCGAGTTGTCTCGTCAGTTGGCAGCCTTCCCTGCCAGAGCTCGTAGCGCACTGTGATAGCTTAAAGGCGTGCTGGCTTGCTTATGATGAGGAGAATGCACTGAGTGCTGTTGGGACGCAGTCCCCAGAGTCGACCTCACTCTTCCCTCTCCCAGGCACCAGTATACTCTCCGAGCCGGGCAGTTATCGGATGTGGGGATTGGGCGCAAGTGACTGACAGAACTCAACGACCGTCTGCGCCTGCCACACACACATGACCTGTCCCCCCGCAGCATGACAGGTTTCCACAATGAGACTGGACTTCTGGGATCTCGTATGCGCTAGGATATCATTAAGTACTGCAGCGAGAAGTAGCCGAGAACCACTCTCCTCGCTGACGTGAGAGGCGCCTATTCTGTGCTTTTGGTGGGCGATGTGGGACAGGTTCGTGTGTGGTGTATGAGCTGATGAAGTATACGTGGTAATGGAACTTCGTCTGCAGTGATTTACCGCGGATTTGTAGGCAAGTACATGTGGCGGAGTAGGCTCACTCGGAGACTGAATGTGCGTGGACGGTATGAATAGGTGAGGTGGGAGTGGCGGGTGTATGTTGGCGCTCAAGATACTGGCTCGCCAGCCTCAGTGCGATCAATTCGCAAGTGACCTACCAGGCTGATGCGTGATCTGAAGATGCGACCTCAACGAAGGCACGCTGGAACTGAGTCCGCGTTGCTAGTGGCCACTCGAGAACGCGCAATTTGTTTTAGATGCATACTTGAAACATTCGCTCTACTAGGTTGTATTTTTATGTCTCAAATAGCAACTTCCACAGAGACAGTTTCCCATCCGTGGTTGGTTGACAGTCAGCTCTCGCGGTCGTCACAGCGGCCGCCCACCTATGGGGCTTTCGGCCCGCCTAACATCCCCTGCCGATCGATTGCTTGAATCATGCGAGACTTGGCACCGGTCTGGCGAGAGCTCGAGGCCAATCGACGCTGCATCCTTCGCTGACTGGCCGCACGCAAACAAATTCCAGACGCATCAATTTAAATTTTTGTCTAACAATTGATTAACTTCAAAAGTAGAGAAAATGCGATTCTCAGGTGGCATATCAAAAGAAAAAGAGGCGTTCACCAGGAGAGGTGCATTTGAGATCTGACATTTCGGGTAGTCGTTTTTTCTACCCATCTTCAGCGACCGAGCCGTTATGCACGCAGCTTTCCTTTTATGGCGCACTTTGTTTGTGCGCGCTACGTTCGTGATACCTTCGTAATAAGCTACTATGAAGAACTTGTAGTGACATTTAAGTCCGTTTTGTTTTAATCAGTTACAATACGCTTTGACACAACTTTGAATGAGAATAAGAACACGCACGTACACCTTTACCTGCTGACGACTTTGTTCTTATTTACTGGTTTGTAACTGTTGGGATACTGCTATTTTCGTTTACCGGATAGCCTACTGGCTGTGCCCAACTAGTGGGTTTGTATCTTACACTGGTGACCCCGACGTGATTCGAACACGCAACCTTCTGATCTGGAGTCAGAACTCAATCATCCCCGATCTACAGTTCACGATGGAAGAAGAAGTGGAGAGCGAACTTTCATTCTTGGATGTTCTCATCTGCCGCCAACCAAACGGCAAACTGGCGACGTCAGTCTACAGAAAAATGACGAACACGCTGCAAATGCTCAGTTACCACAGCAACCATCCACTGCAACACAAACGAGGCTGTGTACGCACGCTATACCGACGGGTGGAAACTCATTGCAGCACTCCAGTCGCCAAACAGGACGAGATGAAGCTCCTCCAAGAATTCTCCAAAGCCAGCGGATATCCGCGAACATTCGTTGAACGGAACCAAAATCAACCAAGGAAGCGGAATGAAGAACATAGTCAGCCAAAATCGTGGCGGAGCATTCCATACATGAAAGGGGTCTCTGAAGCCGTAGCCAGATCCCTCGAGCCGCACGGAATAGGCGTTGCCCACAGTCCGGACTCAACAATCCGCTGGCAATTGGTGCGGCCAAAAGACACGATCCCTAAGTAGGAGATGTCGGCTGTTGTCTACCGACTTCGGTGCAGCTGCCTAATGTGTGACTACGTTGGGTAAACCGGCCGACGGCTGCAGACGCGCATGCACGAGCATAGGTTGGCCGTGCGAAGGTTGGACCCAAAGTCGGAGGTAGCAACCCGTGCCGCCCAAATGGAACACGTCTTCAACTTTGACGCCGTTGGAATTGTGGGCCGAGGTGATGATCATACGGCAAGGCAGGTGCAAGAAGCCTGGATGTCTACCGACTGTTCTGTCAACCGCCACATCCATTTGCCTCCCCCTTATCTGGTTTTACGGACATTCTTGACGGGAGACAGTAACGGCGCGGGACAATCGGTGCGGTCAATTATCGCCGCAGCCGACGAAGATGGGCGGGATTCAGGTCACGGTGACATGCAGGTCGGATGCAGCCACACAGGCGGCATTGGTAGGCCAGGCATCAAACAAAGTGCGCCATAAAAGGAGAGCTGTGTGCATGACTGCTCAGTCTCTGAAGATGGGCAGAAGAAACGACTACCCGAAACGTCAGACCTCAAATACATCCCTCCCGGTGAACGCCTCCTTTTCTTTTGCATTGATTAACTATTTCCCAGACGAAGTCTTCCAATGCCTTGGTTTTATCTTTCCCTGGCATTTCTAGACGAAATGAACTCGGCTGGTTTAAAATGGATTCCACTTTGGCAACATAATCTCTCCTATTAAATTGCTCTGATAAGTCCCAGACCTTGATTTGCACATCCCCTCTGCGCGCTAACGCCCCCATTTTCTTTCCTACGTTGTGTTTTTAAGTTTCCGTTTTATTGATTAGTCAGCATGCAGTCAACGATGACCTTTCTGCTTAGCATTGATTTTTTCTGTGGAAAATTAAATCTCTGTATATTTCTCATTCGTTATCTCCGTTGTGCAATGAGAGGTTGCAGTTGATAGGCCGTCGAGAAATTTGTTGGTTCCACTAAATTCTGTTGTGTATACTTGCTTCAAAATTAGGTGGAACTATAGTGCTGATTTTCGTGCGGCATAATCTCAGGATATTTCAGTCACGTCAGGATACGGGGTTTTAAGTGATGCAAAAAACCCGGCGAAAAATGGATACTTAAATAATACGAAGTGTTCCTATCGACTTTCAATGGCCTTATAAAGTTAAATATGCTTTACAGAAAACGCGCACACAAATATTCACTCTTATGAATTGGAAAGCAGGCTACCCAGCAAATAAACCACGTTCTCTGGGAAAAGTAAAAAAACGTTATTGGGGAGATTTTTGTCGCTGGTTCCCCATGTTATCGTCAGATTTGAGTAAATGTGCTAAAATAAGTTAACTTTTCGAACTTGCATAAAAAGTTGATACTCATTCTGTGTTCGTGCCAGTAAACGGCCGTCGTTTGCACCACTCTGTGCCGGCTGGTTCTCGCCTGTTTCGTTTTTTCTCTGAGATTTTTGTACACGGCATCTGGCTCAATGTGCCGATGGATGCATGATTCATCGGAGTGCATGGCTTTAGGAAACTTTCGGCATTTTTTAGAGGGACAGACTTCGACGATGCGAATTCTGTCCCAGGTGATGTACCCGGTATCAAGAGTATGCATGACCATTTAAGATAGATGGTCTCGCCACTTGACTGCAAGCTACTGTTCGTGCATGCGTGCAGAGGCCGGTTTTCCAGTTTGATCACAAAATACAGCCGCACAAACACCTTATGTGATCTTGTAAACGATTTCCTTCTTATGAAGATAGCGAACCCTATCCTTATGATGTACAAACTGAGTGCGTAAATTTGTCGTCGGCTTGTGCGCAACTTTTTCGGTGTTTTCTCAAGTGTCTTCCAACGAGTTCAGACACGTCCCTGATTTAAGGAAGGATTCATCAAGTATCTGCTTTCGACGCTCGATTAGAACTATGGAGCTTCCTTTCTTTTAACTCTTGTTGCTTCATGCATCGATGTACAAAATCTCTAGAGTAACCATTTTGGGAAAATAATTTAAGCAGGTAATTCAGTTTCACCCGGCAGTTTTCTTCGTCGGAGAAACATGTTTCTGCTTGGTAGAGTAGACTGTTGACAGTACTCCGCTTATGAGCAATTGGTTTGTAGTCTGAAATGTCCGCCTTAAGGATAGGATTTGCTATCCTGATAAGAAGGAAGTCGTATGCAAGATACCATAAGATGCCTTTGAGGCCATACATAGTGGTCAAACATGAAAATCTGACTCTACACGCATGCATGAGCACCAGCTGGCAGTTAAGAGGCGAGACTACCGGTCACAAATGACCATGCACACCCTTGCTACTGGACGCACCTTCAACTCGCATCGTCAGAGTTTGCTCCTCTAAAAAGGCCGAGAGTTTCCTGAGGCCATGGACTCCGATGAGCAATGCGTCAGTCGGCACAGTGAGCTAGATGTCATGTACGGAAATCTCAGGGAAAAAGTGAAATAGGCGAGAACGAATCGGTACAGAGTTACGCAAACGGCGGCCGCTTACTGGCGCCAGCGCTGGATGAGTATCGATTTTTAAGCACATTTACTGAAGTCCGACGACAATCTAGGAAACCGGTGTCAAAAATCTACCCAAAATATTTTTTATTTTTTCCCAAAGAACGTATTTGCTTTCAAAATATTCACTCCTGTACTCATTTAGTAGAAAACTGTTCTTCAAATTTTGTACGCTAGGGCACGACCCCTTTTGAGTTTATTTTAAAAACGTCTTTAACTTCCCGAATATTTTCAGCCCTATCTGAGTTTGGGGTTTTTAGTTTAGAGGCTGTACACTTTCCGTGCAAGAACATTTGTGCGTTTTCTTAGCTATTAGGAAGACACCGTATAGGACTCACAGCATTTTGAAATCAGTTTTGACAATGTTGTATACTTGGTGGGAGCTATTTATAAACAGCGAGGCACGATGCTACTTTAATGAAAATTATACTGTCCTAAAAACCTCATAATTGGAAACTTTTTTAAAATTGAGAGACATTCCTTTTTCGAGTATGAAATCTGAAGAAGACAAGATTTGTCACAGAATGAACGAAAAAAGAATTATTTTCATGTGCATTTTATGCAAAGTATATTTCAATTTTTATTGGCGCTGAAAATCAATAAAAAAACAAATGCTGCTTAAGTAATCATTTTTAATTGAGTGCGGTCTTTGCAGTCGGCTGAAAATCTGTGCATTCAAAAACCAACGTCGCAACGTGCCTGAAATACCATGGTTGTGGGCCTCACGATAATCGATATTACTACGCTACTTAAGTACAAAGGACCCTCCTCGATCGCGGGAGCTGCGCCGTAGAACCCCCCCTCCCCGATAAGTGAAAATTTGCAAACAAAACCACACGCTTCTTAGGCCGGTAGAAACCTCCCACATTCTTATGAACACTCTTCACGCAGTTACACAGCATAAACTCTTCAAATCCTCTTAGGTAATAAGTAATATTCGCTGAACTTATGTATATGAACAGACTGTTAATATGAATGTTCAATCGTTGTTGTCGATGATGTCCACCGTGGGCTCCACGGCAAGGTAAAGCAGGGACGGTAATCTGTAGGTGAATTAACTTATAGTAGCAGTGGACTTGCACAACATCTGTTACACTCTCTCCTCCTCCTCCCCGCCTGAGTCTGTAATCGAGACATAGTCAAGGAGGTCGAGGGCAGGAGAGGGCGCCGGTGGCTGGCGCGGCCAGACCCGCACCTAGGCGTGTCGCTACACCCTCTGGTCCACAATAAAACACTTGGTCAGGATTTTAACCTGCTACAAAAAATAGGTCAGATAGAGGATGACAAAAATCGCTGGATAAACATGTACACAGTGTAAGGGAACTGCCAACGTACACCCAGGTCGCGAGGGCCATGGTCTGCTCAATCGTGACATTGCATACGCACACAGTCCTTAAAGCCACTGTTTATATACTACGCATTAATTCACTCATCGCATATCATCGAGAAGGCTTACTTGATGCATAATAAGCCCACCGTAATAGTACGTATCTTCACGTTGACCCAATTGTGAAAAACTTGGTGCCTCGGTGGAATTCGAACCCACAACAGCAGGGGGAGGCTTTAGTACAGCCAGCGTTCTAACCATCTGAGCTAGGAGGCCCCACCGGACGACGCGAGTTTAATGATATTTGGGTCAAGTTTACCCGCCCAACCTACCGCAACGTCTGGAATCCACCAAATCTTATACAATAAGCTGACTACCCAAGCAGGATGGCCTACGTAATACATCTAGAATCCACCAGGGCGGGTAAACTTGACCCAAATCTAATTAAACTCGCGTCTTCCGATGGGACCTCGTAGCTCAGATGGTGAGAGTGTTGGCTGTACTAATGCCTCTCCTTACTGGCGTGGGTTCAAATCCCACCGAAACACCGAGTTTTTCGCAGTTGGGTCAACGTGAATTATTTGAAATCTGCCAACACACCTCTGAAGTACATATTTTAATGGAAATAATACCAGTAGCGTCCCCTGTATGAAATCCACCGAGAAAGCATGTTCCGGAAATAAAAAGGCCCATTGTCCGCGAAGCAGCGAAAAATCTGCCTGTATATAACATCCACGATAGAGTGAAACAGCGAAAGGAAGTGCACGATATAGCGAGGGGTTACTATAATCCTTCCTGATCGTGAACGCATTTCAGACTCCCTGTTAATATTTTGTGAGATCGGTCATCGACTCTGAATAATATTGTCCCAAATAAGCAATTTCTTAAGATATCTACTAATTCCTGGCACTTATACAGATGCTGGAATGACGTCAAGTAAGAATAAGTGGGCGTCAGTTTGCCAGGTCTTTTTGAATACATACTTCTGTACCGCACCGCGTCCTCTAAGTTGATGCTATAAGGCTCGCAACCACGCAAGCCGGCTAGTTAATGCAGGCATCGAAGTCCTCAAGGCAATGACCCAGGTCTTTAATTGTGTTTTCGGCTTGAAAACGTTACACGAGTAAGGTTTAAGGACTGTTAATCCGCAGCGTGTCAGCGTGTTTGTAAGCTTACTGGCAAAAATGCAATGCCAAAACCTCTGTGGACGCTAAGGGAGTTGGTTACAAGGGCTTCGTGCTAGCGGCTTATCGAACTGTAACGAAGTTCATGAAGTGTTCGCCCCAACGGTATCATTTGCGGACTGGAGCCGCCTAAAGCGCAGGATCCTTTGATGGAAGAGGGTTTTCTTGCGAGTAGAATATTAACTGGTCCGGCCAAGGTTCACATAAAGACTGATTAGTTTAGTGATGAGATTGAACAAACGCCATCCACCTCCCCTCCTGTGTCATACCGTGATTAGTATATTTAGGTTCGAGTCTGCGTCATCGAAAACCACGGCATAATAGGAATGAAAAAGAGGGGATAACTTAAAGACTATCCCGTGAAAACACGTCGCTGTGTTCAGGCATCCACAGTTCGTGGAAGGGAAGATTTTCAAAACATGTCGTCCCTTATAAGACTAGGATTTTAGCCATGAGTGGTGTTCGCCAGTCTATGTTGATTACTGAGTGGAATTCAGCCCTCCGTTTTGCCCTGGTAGACGGCAACATCGTTTCAAACAATCAGTAATCCGGAGGCATTACGGTAATTGCTGTGGAGACTGGAATAACCGGAGATAGAGAGAGAAGTCCGAGGTTTGGACCTGCTCTCGCATTACCACTAAAACTAACACTCTGTTAGTCGAACTACCAGTTGACGTCGTTGTCGAATCGTGATTGGTCAACAAGGGCAAGTTTCCCAAACCAAAGATCAGGAAGACAGAATTAGTAGGACAACTTTGATTGCATCAAGGAAGATCTCAAGCAGCCCAAGCAGCGGCAATTGTTTTGACCACGATAAGGGCCAGCTGTTGATGTTTTCAGCCCCGACAAAGGGTGCTTGCGAGCCCCCGGACTTTGTCGGATTTCAGCCAGTCGTTGAAGACAGAAACATCAATTGGCGTCTCATTGTCGATGGGCTGAAGTCTGTTTCAGGCGGCGATATTTGAGGCGAAATAGGAATGATATCCTCGGGGCTGGATTGCTTGTTTATCGGAGTAGAGTTTTATAATTTTTCATTGGAAGCTGGCTGCAGTTCTCGCAAGCGGTCATGTGGCGAAAGGAACCAGTGGTCGATAAGTATGATCGACGAAATAACCATTTAAAGCCTACAATACGTCAGATCGCAGCCGAGCGCTGCGTACCTCTGCTTTATCTGGCAGCGTGTCGAAACAGTCGACTGAGACCGGGTTCATACTTTAGGTTTTCGACGGTTGGGAAACCAGAACAGGTCCCCGTAGTCTACCGTCACGAAATAAACGACATACGTGTCACTAATATTGCAATACTGTTCTCACAATAAGGATGCGATGATAATACGGTAAGCATCGATAATACTGTTGCGACGACTGCACCTGATGAGACTAGCGTTCGTTACTACTACTACTACTACTACTACTACTACTACTACTACTACTACTACTACTACTACTACTACTACTACTACTACTACTACTACCATCAGCATCGCTATTATTATTACTCCGATGAATTATAATTGTTCTCCCTCGCACACCTTTACTACAGCCCATGACAGTTCGACCATCGGTTTCGATGATGTCCACCGTGTGCCCCACAGTTGCAGCAGCAATGGGAGCAGGGACGGTGACTTACGCAGGGGTTTATAGTGCCGGTAGACTTGCGTAGCGTCTACCTACACTCTCTCCTCCTCCCTCGCCCGAGCCCGGTGTCAAGACAGAGTCAAGAAGACCGGAGACGAGAGAGGCCGCAGGTGAATGGCTCGGACGGACCCTCACCTTGGCGTTCCACCACACCCCCTTGGTCACACAACAAATAACCAGGATTTCAACCAACACAAGAGAGATTTGGAGGCTGGCACGACCGAGGCCGCACCTGGGCGTGCCGCCAACGCCTGGCTCGGATCCCACACTGTGATGGGAGTGCCATAAAGGCCACATTAAAAAGGAGCCATTGCAGCCTGACTCTCAGACCGCCTCCGGTCAAGGAGGAGGTCCAAGGTACCCCGTCAGTTGGCAGCCTTCCAAGCCACGGCTTTTAGCGCACCGTGATAGCTTCAAGCGCGTCAGATTGTTTATAGTGAGGAAAATGCGCTGAGTCGTCGACCTCACTCTCCCTTCCCACTCCCACACCCCAGCCGCTGTCCGAGCCGGTCAGCAGACTGGAGTGGGGAATGGGCGCGGTGGCTGTCATGGTCGAATGACCATGACTGCGCGTGTCACGGCACGACCTGGCCCCCCATGCACACAACACCAGGATTTCACACAACGGGGGTTGAACGGCGTGTCTCTCACTTGCGTGAGAGTGCCATGGAAGGTGCTGTTTCAGCCCGTTCCCGGCCCACCAGTCCGCCACTCCACACAACACACACACACACACACACACACACAACGCGACGAACTGCGTAAACCGAGAGCGGGCGTCAATCAGCAACCTTCCTATCCACGACGCTTGACGTGTCCGGATAGTCTCGGACTCAAGTCACCCGTGCAGCCGAAGCCGCATGGGGACCGAATTCAGCCCATAAGTGCTTCTTCAACTCACCATTTTGAATTTGCGCCAGACAAAGCGCAACACCCCTTTGTTGTGTTCTTCAACAGCACGACAGAAACCTGCTTGAAAGGAGTCAAGAATAGAAATTGTACGCAAAGCCAATTTTAACCGGCTCCAATCATAAAGCAGAGAGAACTGGGAGTTTCAAAGTCCCTTCAGGACTTTTGAGTCAAGGGCTGACGTGTGAACAAGTACGACAAGTGAATTCGCCTCTTGCTGTCAGGAAATGTAAGATCAGGTATTATAATTCGCCCTGAATATAAACTTAACTTCCTCCTCAACTCCTTTGATTCGTCGTCCCAGAATGACACCAAGAAGCTGAAGATGCATCACTGGGCAACTCATTTTGAGTGTGTTCAAGAGACATCTGGATAATCGCCTGTTAAAAAACAACCGAACTTTCCAAGCCCGACCTACCGACTTACTGAAATGACTATAAACATGCTACTAATATAAATTCAACGGGCTGTTTTGTGTACATAAGCGTTGACTCAGGTGCAAATTTTCACAGTGCGAATGCGGTGAGCGATTTTTTCGCTGTTATTCCAGAAATGCCACATCTATTTCACATTTATGTTCCACCATTAGATTTATGCATTCTGCACACTTAACCTACATGTAAATTTTTTTAGTTGAGTATTCTCACTCAGGCCTTTACCGTTGACATGGACTTCTGTCATTTACTCCAAATAGACTGAATGATACAGAATGAAATATAATCTTTCCCTCCAGGCTTAACCGAACAGCTCGGACTAGTATCTTCAGCACGGGTGGTCGGGGACTAGGAGTGTGGCACAAATTCCCAGATCCTCACAATGAAGAGCAGTTTCCTTTGACTAGAGTTAATAAGGCATGCGCTCGAAACCCATTCAAGCTGCTTATTGTAAAAAAGAAGGACCACCTACTCAGTGCTGGTTGGTAGAAGTGCACAACAGTTTCACTCCGACATTTTTTGATATTCTCGATATCCCTACGTCCAGACGAAAGACTCCTACACTCTTATACTTTCATGGGGATATTATTAGGACTTGGCACTATGATAGGCACATCCCCGTCTCCTCTGTCAGTCTTAAAAACGGGAAGGGCATACAACGTATTTTGCGCTCCAAAGTTGGGCCGCAGCTTCGCAATCCCTATCTGAAAGTCACAGTGGTGAATTTTTCATTTTCATCATCGCTATATAGGCCTTCAAGGACCCAATATGCATCATCAGTAATTTTAACAACAACGTCAACATGACAGCTCACAAGTTTGTTTTGCTGGAGAGGAAAGCTCAGTAAATTACGTCTGCGAGATATTTCAAGACGTTTTATTAATAAAGTATACATTAAGGGGTAGCCAATTTTGTCTTCACTGCGTTTTGTCTCGTCGGCAGGAGCGAAAACGACAGAGGCTGCCGAAAGTCAGCAGACTAAATTTTTGCGAAAGAGGCCTTTGTTTTAAAGCGTGATTACTACACAGTCTGTGGTGAAAAAAATGCGTATGATGGAACGGAATGAGTTTTGCAAATGAATAAATTCCATGAAAATACAAATAATAATCCAAAAATAGACTCTTAAACCATATAAGTTGTCCCAAGTAGGCGAGCCTTCCTCAGATCATGCAGCTTAAGAAGCCAAAATCGTTGAAGTTACGGCTAATGGACTGGTGGAGAGATAGACAAGGCGATCTTCCAGGTTAACAATCACCACGAAAACCTTTCCGCTGTATAATGGATGTCGTTTATTGTTTAGTTTGTCTAAGATAAATTTCGGCACATGTAACTAAGGACCACAAGGTTGCATGAAAAAAGAACTTTTAGTAAAAGTTATCATGAGAATCTACGCGTACGGCTTAGAAAAGCATTCATGAAGACCGACCGGTTTGACGTGCGAAACACCCGAGTTGTAATAGTTCTGTTGACAAAAGCAGAATTGACGACCGATTTCGATCTTTTTGGCAATCAGTTAATAGGGAAGTTACTCAGGTATATAATCGCCGCGACAAAAAAACCTAAGTCTCCTTGATATCCTACTTTAATAAAAGTAGCTAGTACTTTACCATGAACAAAACCTCGAACTCTTGAATAAACTTTCACTTTTTGCGAGCAACTGTTTACCCTGAATCTTTATAAATATAGTTCCAAATCATGCAAAATTCTTCCTGACCCCTAATGTACGCACATATCCATCAGAGTTTACTTTAAAATATGTGTGCATACAAAGTTCACAGTTCGCGTTCAGAAGCCAATACTTGCTCTTAATTCCTTTTGTTACCTAGACATTGCTACTTTGCAGGCAGTTTCCTCTAACAGTTGTACCAGAACGCTTGGTTCAAGTGCGAAACTAACCTCATTCAAAATGAAATCCGAAATAATACTATAAATCGCGTAGTATAAACTAAACTTAGTTTGGCTTCAAATTGTTATGCAAGTTACGCGTAGAGACTTATCAAATTATACAAGGATGCAATCAAACTGTATCTTTGTCATTTCTCCCTTCTATGTGGAAGAAAGTTTAGGTAGCAATGCAACGCAACTTAAATGCAGTGGAGATGAAGTCCGACGATGAGGGTAATGTTAGCCAAATTCCTAGTACTGTGCCAGTCGTTCTAAAATAAGAGCCAGAACTTATGTCGGAGTCTTATTTTATTTCATTTTGTATATTACACTAACAATAAAGATTCCAATTTTCAATTGGCAAAGGGCAAAAAGAGCATTTTCTTTTAGAAATTATTTAAGTTTGAGCATCTTTCATGCATAAAAAGGTGTAGTGACAAATAGAGTCATGAATCAGTAGCCACAATTACATTATATGCAAAACTCTTCTCACATGAGGAGGCCATGTGTTAGCAGGGAAATAAATAGTTTTCGCTGCTTCCACAAATATACAGGTCACTTTCCCTCCCTGTTTTTGTAAAGAAACGCGGCCAGGTACTCAATAGGCCGTTCAGGTCTTCAACATGAGATTAAGACAAAGTAGTTTACCTTTCACGATTTAAATACCGCAGCCCTTGTATCAAAACGGGAACCAGTTGGTTTTCGAGATAGGGCCTCAAGGGGAGACTGTGGATGGCTGATATTTCATTTTTGTTCTTTTCCTCATGCAAAATATACTTGGAGATATCTAAAATGTATTGGTTTAACAGGTCTTCCACTTTCGAAATCCTATCATTTGCGTCCATTTGAAATGGAGGATATCCATGTAATCACACTATAACAACTTAAACAAATTATATGACCTTGAGTGCCCGCAGGCAAGTTACGCACGTTGCAAATCGAGAGGCGTAAAGTGGGATTAAAAGCACAGGAATTTTGAGCCGAAGTTGCATAATGCACAGTCGAAAAGACTGTCCAGTAAGGCAGGGCGTGCAGATATGCTTGCTGTTCTCCCACTTATTTCATCTGCATAATTCGATATTCGGTCGCGTGCATTACATGCTTTCTAAAATAGTTAAATTTGTTTATGAAGAGCACGCTACGCTAAGAGACATCATGCACAAACAAACCTACATCGATTCATGGAAAGGTATAAAACCCAACTTTCATTCTCAGATAATTGTGTCAACACAAAATGCAACTCCTGGAACAAATTCGAATTTTTCGCAAATACCAGTTGGAAAAACGAAAGATCACAAAATAATTTGTGTTTCAGTCGCCCTGACTTTTAAAGCGGCTCTATACTTAGTAGTCACTCTGAAAATATACAGGTAAAGTGGCTAAACCAGGCACGGGTATGATCAGCGGACAGCAAAACCCGCCGGAATGCTTCGAGTGAGCCTAAGAGACAGTCTTCATTTTGTCACAACAGGTTAACTTACTAATGTCTATATTATTCACTTAAACATATCAGTAGCTGCAACACTTCTACCCATTCCTCCAGCTCCGAGATATGTGCACTGAGATGGTTTCCATGATAACCAGATTATGTTAGATTTACGCAATCTGACGTAAACTGGTTACCATGAAAACTATTGAATCACACGAGAAGATTGCTTTATTTTTCGTACTAACTGTTTGTTGACTCTGCCAAAGTGGACTGCATGACCTGCCAGTTATATGGATGAAGCTGGTTTCAGAATATGTTGGGGGATGCTCTAAATCCATAGGTGCGCATCTACTTTACTCATTCTGGGCTCGTAGACCAGACAATATAACCTTTGGATATTGTAACACGTTAATTATTGAGTAGAAAGGCAGTTTTTGTGCTGCTGGTGGAGTCTTCATAATCAAAAGTACTTCCGCTCTCCTAAGAAAGCCTTCTTAATCAATTAGTTGAAGCTCTTAAGGACTTCCGCGTTAACGAAGCCTTGTCAAATTGAGATTGTATGTCTGCACCGATGGACTCAAAATTGCTCATAAGTAAAATGAGATTTGGATTGCTTATTTTATATGAAATACAGTTTAAATAGTCACTGTCGAATACGCAACATTATGAAGTAGTGTCAACTTAGGTACATTGACACTTTTGTCGCTACGAATTTGTGGCGGTCAAGGATGTGAGATCGACTTAAACCACGCACAATAAGTTCGTTTCGTCTACTGTCAGAAGTCAGGGAGCTGTGAGGACTAG
>CACRXP010001044.1:159196-182334 GCA_902702965.1 Spirometra erinaceieuropaei | reverse complement strand
TTTAGCCCGCCGGTCGAGACGGTTGCCCGGGGTGTGGCCGCTGAGCAGAGCCCAGCTACGTGGAGCCACAGGTGAGAGTTGCGTGCCAGCAAGTGGACGCTAGGCGCAGTCTCACCTGCAAGCAAGTGAGCGACCACCACGACCATTACGTGAACCCACCGCTGACACCCCGCCTACATATTGTTAGCAACGGAATTGCAGGGGTGGACTGATATAGATCAATAAAAGCAAGTAAGTGCAAGAGCAGTCGCGTCACCTCTCCCACGCCGTTCACGCGAGATAGTGGCGCGTACGCGCACGTGCGATATTGCAATACTGTAGTGGCCGAACACATTGAGGGTAGCACACACGGGGTAACGTGGAGCACTAGATATGATTTCTGGCCAATCTGATCTGAAGAGAGTTGTGAAAGGGGTCATTGATCTCCTCCAAGCTGACAGTAGAAGAAGTCAAATGGGGCGGATGCGTATACTAAGAGCAACGAGATAGGTACATAGGGAAATGTTAAACGATGCAAAGGGGGCGGGATGAAAATTACAGCAGATGTGGTGATCCGTCTGGATGAAGGGGCGATACCAACATACCAGCTGGACAACTGGTGGGGAATGTAGCGCTGTCGGCAACTGCGGGGTGGGGCCGTAGAAACTGCCGACGTAGAGCAGGAGATACGGAACGATAACGGCAGGAGAGGAGTCGGCGGGGATGTGGGGACAGAACACCGGTTATTTTTACCAACACGCGGTCACATCATCTTCATCCTGGATCCGCGCTCCAAAAGTGTCACGACATCCAAACAACCCTGTTCAGTTCAAGGGACGTTACTATACGACTAAAGAACTGCAACCACTGAAATGTCAGACCGCCTAAGCGGAGTAACCAATTACAGTAGGTGGGCTAACTCATGAAATGTCAGCCGAAATTTCGAAATTCGTCCCCGTTTCGAAAAGATTACTTAAGTAGGGTTGTGAGACTAATCATCATACAGCATAATTCTATAATAATCCAGTTACCTCAGGCTATCGGCTTTCAAATGAACTTCTTTCCGACTGCATGCAAGAACTATACTCTGCAAAAAATGATTACTTAAGTAGCATGCGATTTTCTCGTTGACTTTCGATGCCCTTAAAAATGCAATTATATTTTATGGAAAACATGAATAAAAATATTCACTCTTTTGCTCATTCGGTAGAAATGGAAGGGTATAATTCGGTTTTAAAAAGTTTCTACTTGTGCGATTTTTTAATACGTGAAATGGCCATTCATAAAATGTCATGTCTGCATTTACTAATGTGGCCTGTAAAGTTAACAATATGGCTCAAATGCACCGCTAAATTTTATGAACTCCACATGGTCTTCTCTTAATACTGTAGAGAAATGTATGATTTTCCATACGCAGAAAATATACGGCTTGTAGTTTGGAAACCCTGGATGCAAGTGTAACGACAGGTCGGGTTCAAATGTATTCGGAAATTGGAAAAGTTTTTGAAAACCGAATCATACCCTTTCTTCGAGTATATAATTGGAAGAAGACGTAATTTTCTACCGAATTGGCGGAAGAATGAATATTTTTATTCATGTTTTCCATAAAATATAATTGGGCTTTTAGGGACATCGGAAATCAATGAGAAAGTTGCATGCTACTTAAGTAGCCATTTTTTGCAAAGTATAGTTCTTGCATGCAGTCGGAAAGAAGTTCATTCGAAAGCCGACACCCTGAGATAACTGGATTACTATAGAATTATGCTGTATGATTATTAGTTTCACAACCCTGTTTAATTAATCTTTTCGAAACGGGAACGAATTTCGAAATTTCGGCTGACATTTCATGAGTTAGGCTGTCTACTGTACATGGCAGACATACATATCTCGCTAAATTGCTATTCCCCTATATATCTACTCGATATCTTCTGCTACTAGGACGTAGTCGGCTAAAGTATAATTAGCGATACAAGCAGTGCTGCGTACAAAGAACCTGTTCCAAACAAGCGACATCATAAAGACTAATCAGTTGGAGTATTTACCTTGTGAAAAACTTGTGATGTACGTGGAGATTACTCTCAACACTAATAATGCTGTTACAGTGGCCGAGTGGTGCTATTGTTAAGGGCGTTTGTCCCCTAAACGGCCGAATTTCTGGTTTCTACAACGGACCTGATTAAATGCGCAGTGGTCGGTCTTATCATCAACCCTCAAGTTTGTTGAAGCAGTGTTTTCCCGGGATAAATTTGAACAAGGCGAAGGCGACAAAGCATGCAGAATTTAATGACGTCATAAATTTGGAGACCTCTCATTCAGCTGCACACGGTCATTGCATAGTTATATTACAAGGCAAAACTGTTCAATCAACGACCGACCTAGAGAGCTAAAACGTGATAGGTAACCTCTCCCCGGCATGACTGAATGCTCCCCGCACGTTGCACTCCAAATCACGCCGCACCAGTTCTCTCATACTTGGATGACTTCTCTCCCCCTCCCCCCCCTCACCATATGCACCCGCATACCAGACCCATGTTCACAGGTTACCTATCACGTTTTAGCTCTCTAGGTCGATCGTTGATTGAACAGTTTTGCCTTGTAATATAACTATGCAATGACCGTGTGCAGCTGAATGAGAGGTCTCGAAATTTATGACCTCAAGTTTGTGTCAAATGGCCGTTATATGTGATGGAGACTGACTTAGTTCGTATGTATTGTAATACCTACATTTAATTTGCCCCTAAAGGAATGAGATGAAATGGCGCTCTCCACCTCCAAGGTTTTTTCGCTTCCCCGTTTACTGTCGTTGACAATATCTGGTCACATTTTTATCCCAGCTTGCTCCTGCGGAGTTAACTTTCACACAGACAGAATTTCGTGCCCGACAGAACTTTTGGCGATGGCTGTTGCTTTCTTCACCATCGTCCACACACAACCGAAATTACTATAGGAGGGCCATAATTAAGCAACTCTGCATTCTTAAGTTTGCTTATTGCCAGTACGTCCACATAAAGTCTACGGTCTCTGAGCCGTTTTCGGTAGACAAAAAATTATACGATTGGGCCAAGCTGGACAGGTCGAGCACCTAAGATGTGTAGCGAACGTCGCCAACCCTTGTTTGATTATTTCTTCCACTTTCGGATGCAGGCTCCTGTCCATTAGGCAATCTCGTGGAGCACTTCAGTTGGCCCACTAGGGGGCAGAGGAAGCAAATAAGCGCACGGCGGAGGAGTATCGGAAATAGTTGCTTATACGGCATTCATTTTAGGGAGACTACCACTCACCAGTTTTCCCAACTTTTGAATGGATCTGAAGTCCAGAGTGACTTTGGCTGTGTTATGTACTACTATTCGGTTTTTTGTTTCGCTCTGCTTATCGGATCATTACCGACAGCTGGGCCGAGCGATGCCATAATTTGACGCCAAATTCACGCATCCCTCGGGTCCCTATTATTTTGTAGGCTATCGATCGCTACTCTCTGAGCTGTCAGTTCTTTACTCTCATTTTACGCCATCCCTGTTTTTTATCTTTCACGTTTCTAGGGATCTAACGTGGGCGTATGACAATTTCAGCACAAGCCACGGAAGGAGCCCCCTTGGCCAACACCGACCAAGGCAGTCGCAATGAGTGCATACCCTTAGTAGTCACTCTGCCACAACTGGCCGAGTTCCTCAAATCGAATGCTTCTGGTTAGTTTCGGCCTTTGCAAACCCAACTAATATCTTGCTTCCACCAGATCCGTTAGACCCCTTCTCACTTGACCACCTCCGTGTGCGTGCCGGCTTCGATGATATTAAAGCTCGCGCCAAAGTATGTTCATCTGATTTGCCGTCTCTAGAGTTAATCTTTCCTGTAAAAATAACATTTCTGAGCCCAGAATTCTGGGACTTATCTGCGCCATTACTAAGATTTCTGGACCATGTTTTTGTCCATTTTTTTCTGACGCAAAACCATTTAAGCCTGTCGTCTACATTATCGGGGTCCTTGAACGTAAACAAGCTTATAACCATGCTGCACAGTCTTTCTAAGAGGGACGACTCTCTTTCTGTTCAGTGTTCTAACAATCCCATTTTCTGGGCCTTTCTGCGGCATTTTCCCGGTTATCTAGACAGCTGAAGTAATTTGTTCGCTGCTTCTTTGTCGTAAAATGACGGCACAATATGACGCGAGGCTCAAACCGCTGCATATGCAGTCACTCCTCGTTTAAAAGCAAACCAGGAGTGGTTGAGGTTATGCAACTAAGGAAACTAACATGAGGACTATGTAATCTCATTATTAGTTCCTGACCGACGGTCTGAAGGATTTCGCGTTCCTCAGACAGATCACACTAAATGGCCCTGTAGGACACAAGCTGTCTCGTTTGCCATTGTCTTCATCATTTTTTGATTCAGTCTCACTATCTGAAGTCCGCAAGAACGGTCCTGGCGCTCTGAGTCCATCTCAGAGAACCGCCTCCATTGCCCGAGAGGGTAGACAAGGCAAAGCTCTGTAGCCACGTTAATTGAATCACTGTCACCGGAAAGACTTCAGCCAGTACTCATGCAAACGAATGTGTTCCAGCTTACTGCGACGAGTGCGAGTGCTCCACCGTCGACATTATTGTCAGGAAAATTGTATTCCCTCAGCAGTCCCGCCTAACTATTCGAAAAAATACAGTTATGTCCGTGGCATCCCATGGCTATAAACATGTCAAATTAAGGCAAAATCTCGCCTCGGATCCTGACTGAGTTGACGACATCGTCTTGCCTGGTCATTCCGTCGACTCACCGCAGTCCACCCCTGTACCCGTTCGATTCTAATGTGAACCACGGGGAACCCAAAGTACTGCCTTAAGGCCCTATCTCGCTTAACATTTCTCCCCTTCTGGATGACTGGAGGCTCAAGTGGTCAACCATATTTTCTCCCTCCATCCTTCTGTTATTGACTAACCACCGTCAAAATATTGACCGTCACATCTGACTGGCACGCAGGATGTTCATTCGGCACGGGGATTTCCTGTTCTTGCGGAAAAGTCCAATGAAAGACAAAACGTTGACTATATGAGACTACAATAAAGACTTCATGCTTCTCATCTGCGAACTACGGTCTTTTGACAGGGCGTTGTTCGTTATATGATTCCCCCGGAGAATACTGCTGACTATATACTACGTTTCGAACTTGGAACTTCGCGTCCGATTGGGGACGCCTGCCGGCAATGCTGTAAAGGGTCGTCGCCGCAGAGGGCTCGATCATGTTCTCTGTCAACCCGAAAAGGAGCTCGTCTATAACTTTTCCTTTTAGATTCCCCGTCGGAGTTGACACCACCGCCTTGATTATGACGAAGTAAACGTGGTTAAGTAAAAAGGGTAAGGAACCCAACGGAGTTCCGTGTCGGGGAATGAACTACCGACGGGACGATTTTTATTAACCCGGACGTACTGACAGGCCGTGGACCGTGTTAATTCGTAGCGTCATCGACTTGAAACTCGGCTTAGCCGGTAGTGGCCATAACCGGTTGGAGTGCAAACACAAGCGTGGCTCCGATAAACGCAGCTTGACGTCTAAAGACCTTTTCCGGTATGCAGTGGGCCGGATTGTACTATGCAAGTACGCTAGTACATCGACTTCGTTCGGCCCTCTACAAGGTACTCAGTATTTGGTCTCCTCATTTCTGTCACGTTCATGCCACCTTTTTGCTATTTTCCCATACGCTTGCATTTCTTGTGTCTGCTGAATTTCTTATTCTAAATTATATATTGACATCAGTGCCTTTTCATTTCTGCAAATATCTCTATTTTCTAATTTGTGACCCTTCTTTCGTCTTTTCCACTTCTTCAGGCGTACGTCGCTTCTGATCGGTCAAAGGCAGTACAAACTGGTGAGTAGTTGTTTACGCTCAAGCTCTCCCACTTTAATTTCTACTCGCAATCTTTCTGGCCACCATTAGTCACAGGTTCTTTTATGCCTCAAGCGTTCAGTAGACTGAAACGTGACTTTAGTTGTCACTGGTCTCTGGCCCTTAAGTCCGCTGTGGGTGATAAAAGTTATTCAACTAGAACGAGAATTATAAACGTGACAACTTTATCAATCACGGAGTGGCTTTGTTCTTGTGCCCTATTTTAGTCATCCGCGTGGAGCCTGGCAGATTAAATACCACTTTAGACGTGCATGAATTCTCGAACCCCTAGTATCTCTTGTGCATTCCTGCTTCCCACGTCCGACAATAGTGGCCACAGAAACGACAACGCGGTGTTGTTCAAGAGTGTATGCAGCCGGGAGATTATGGCTCTCTTCGTCTGTTGGTCACACCCCGCCCACACAGAGTCTGATGTCGATTTGTCGCGCCGTTCCGTTCGTGTATTTACAGGGACAACTGGCGTATGAAAAGCGGTAGATAGCGTCGTAATATTCGCCTAGGGTCATAAATGCAATAAGGTCCTAAGCGATGGAGCCAAAGAGAGCCCATAATAGTTCAGCATGCAACTGTTTAGGTTCTGCCAGCAAACACCCTTCAGGCAACTAGTTGTACGAGTCGGTTAAATGGATGGGTGCAAGTTTCCCAGTCTCTGCGCTGACCTGGAAACCAGTTATGCAAAAATTGGACGGACCAAGTCATCAGTGAATAGGGGGCCCTAGTTAGACCAGCACAATTCCGCTTCAGACGACCTGAGAGAAACGTCATCTGCTGAAAGGCAACCCGAACTGCCGAAGCCTGATCTGACGGATTACTGAAATGACCATATATATACTACTAACGTGGTTTCAACAGACCATTTTTGTGCCTGAAACTTAACCCATATGGAAGTTTTCACAGTCCGAATGAGGTGAACAAAGTTTCTCGCAATTATTTCGGGAATGCCATACCCATTTCGCATTTATGTTCCATTATTAGATTTATGAATTCTCCTTACTAAAACTGCAAGCAAAAGTTTTGCAATTTAACTATCTTCCCTTACATCTGTACCCTCCAAATGGAGTTTTCAGAGCTTCTGTCGTTTACTCCAAATATACTGACTGAAACCTACCACGAGACCCTGTTGCTGGAATCCATGGCATTTTACGCCGCGAATACCCCCAACCTTGCATTCAAACAGGCGCCCTAATTTGTGCTTCCTTGCAACTCGTCAACCCTCATGGTCAAATAGATGTTCACCTGACAGACCTGATCTAAGACAGACCAACCGAGTATATCATTTTTGCGTGGTCTTGGCGCGAGTACGCTGCATTTCATTTGTATGAAGGGGTTTCTGTTTTTTCGCCTAGACTCCAGTATGGAGGACCGTGCAAGTTCGAACCAACTCAAACCTCCAAGAGGCACCCGCCGCCTACAGTCAGCCGATTTTCAGACTGACTATCTGCAGAACTTATCTACACCACCGGACACACCGCCAGGTATACCTTGCAATTTACATTATACCTTTCTGGAAACCGCTCCTAAACGCCTGACGAGTCTTTTTTCTTGGTAAAACAGCCATGCCAACAAGCCGGAGAAGCGAAGTTGACGAATTGCCACCGCTTCCTCCATCTCCGCCTCGTGCAAGTATTCTTGACTTGGGCAATACCAGCCAGGCCTCTACTACCGGGACGGCTCGACGTCGGATACCCTGGACGTTGTCAGAGTCCATAAAACTGTGGCATGGTGCTCATGGAGTCGATAGACCCTCATGGGCTAACATTTGGCAGAGGTACTTCCGATCCTCCCGAAGGACCCCTGTAGACCTGAAGGATCGTTGGAGAGTGATTTCTCGAAATGTGGAACTGCAGGAACACTTGCGTCGTGTGTACGAACAGTGGCTTGTTTCGGCAAACACCACTTCTGTGGATACAGGACCCACCTGATTGATGAACAATCACCAACTCTTGAATTACCGCTGTATAGATAATATTTGTGTGCGTTTATATACCGTAATCTTCTCAGTCTCCATTTCTATTCTACCCACCACAAGGACTTCATCACGGTCTCCCCTGGTGCGCCCTTACCGTTACTTAGGGACATCTTTAAGCTGTAAAACGCAGAGTCGGTTGCTCGGGACCCTAGTCTCCATGCGACACTTGGCCGTCAAAGTAACCGTCATTGCATTTTCGTCTTATGCCATGACTCCCGAGATAGTGTTGGTTAATTCAGTTGAAAGTGCATTGATTTAAGAAGCTTCAGTGGATTCAGAGGGACCACGCGCTCCTGGTTGAGCCAGTTTGGAATTTCAGCTGTGTCTCAGCTGTTTAGGATAAGTTCCGGCCTAAGGTGACAGAAGACCAAAGTTTCGCAGTCCAGAAAGACCTGGAATGTGTATTCGTGTGACAAATCGGAGATAGTTCGGCCTGTGTTAGGGAGTTTAACCTTAAAGCCAGCTTTTACCGCCTTTCCAGTCGTGCGAGACAGCAGGCTGCAGATATGTGTGGGCGTTATCTAGCACATCAGGCGTCCAAGGCATAGTCAGGATCCAAGTGCGCCGACCGCGGTCGAATGTGACACCCAGCTGGCCATCCAACGTTCATTTCGGACTCAGGCTGTTGCGCAGTCAGTGCTTTCAAAAGGAGGCAGCTTCTAGGGGGGCCAGGGCCGAAGCCACAACCACCACCATCACTAAGTACGGATTCAGCTCACATTTTACTATAAGCGACTTCAAGTAATAGAAGCAAATTTAGCCACTATACGACAGCGCCATCAAGCAAAGGGGTGCAGCTAGATGAAGTACGATGGAAAAAGCAACCAAACCCCGGTACAACGCTGACAGGGATAATGGTGTTTAACCTTTGGCAAAGTAATCTTTAGGACGAATAGAATCGAAGAGACGAGTCCCAGGAAGTAGTCTTGAAGAAGGAGACACGATCGCTTGGACAAGAGCTTTATTAGCCTGACGTTTCGGATTCCTGCTCAAATCCATCATCAGAGACAACGGCAGATATGGGTGATTCACGCACAAGGGACTGCAGTATTTATAGAATGCAGTTCAGTACCTGCATCAACAGCAACCACCCAATCAGCTACAAACGCAGTTGTGTAAGGACGCTCTATCGGCGTGTCGAAACGCACTGCAGTGGGCCGGAAGACAAGATAGCCGAACTACAATTGGAAAGCGAATAGACTGGTCGGAGATAGCCGAAGAAGGGAGTTGCACACAGACCGGAGGCAACCATCAGGCGTCAGGTAATGGAACCGAAAGACCCGCTGCCACGGCTAGAAACGTCTGGAGTCGTTTATCGGATCTGGTGCAGTTGCGGACAAAACAACTACGTCCGAGAAACCGGAAGACAGCTCCGAACGAGAATGGCCGGACACGCTGCAGCAGTGTGGAGAAATGACGCCAACTCTCAAGTTGCGGCTCATTCGACGAGATCCAGCCACACATTCAAATTCGACGAGGCCGAAATTCTCGCAAGAGGTGACACCCGCGTGAGCCAGGAGCTGCTTAAATCATGGTCTACTGGTCCCCCATTCCACTAACAAGTGCAATGAACTTCCCATTCCATACTCGGTGCTGAGACTTCCCCTAGGCGGAGTAATTAGCCACATGGGGAGCGCACATGTGAGCACTTGTCCCAACACCAGGGTCGATGCGTCAGATGGTCGAGCAGACATCACACCAACATCCAACGCAGCAATTAACGATGTGAATGTCGGCCATCACACCACGTGCAACGATCTCTGATGAAGGGGGGAGCCGTGAATGATCATAGGTATGCGGTAGCATGGCAACTGCATCCTATAAATACTGCAGCCCCTTGTGCGTAAATCACCCGTTTCTGCTTTTTTGTCTCTGATGATGGGTTCGAGCGGGAATCCGCAACGTCAGACCAATAAAGCTCTTGTCCCAGCGATCATGTCTCCTTCTTCAAATCTTTAGAACATCCGCGGCCGGTCCGAAGCCGTACTGACATCTTTTGTGCACAATTTTCACTAACTCCGATCGGGCCTTGCAGTCCTTTATTTAGCATCGCTGGTCAGCACTTACAAATTTCCAAAAGAAGACAGATTTTGGCGGTTGCTTTGTCCCTAAGTTGAGCGGTAGCATTAGCCGGAGCTACTCTTACAGTATGCGACCTACCTCATGAAATGTTGACCGGGATTCCGATATGTGCTTCCGACTAGAAGGGATTATTTCGGTGGGGTTGTAATATTCATTATCATGCAGCACGATCTCCACATACCTGCTTTCTAATGAGCTTCCATCCGATCGCCAGCCAAAGCCACATTTGGTAAATGACCGCTTAAGTATTATGCATTTGTCCCGTCGATCTTTCATGCTTTTACGAATTCAAATATACCTTATAGAGAATGGGCGCGAAGGTATTCTTGTACTCATTTGGTAGAAAATTACCTCTCCTTCGGATTTTATACTTGAAGTGCAACTTCTGGTTCTAACATAAGCTTGTTCTTGTGGTATACTTTCCTCATAGTGAAAAACATTCATTTCTTCATTCCATTAAGTATATGCAATATGGGGTTTGCAAAGTTTTGCAGCGGATGTGGAGTTGGATTTAGGCATACGGCCAGGCTTTTAGTTAAGTTTGCTGTTAGGGTTGAGGTTAGGGTAAGGGCCAAGGTTAGGGTTGGGACCACGATTAGGGATAGTGTTAACGTTTGGGTTGGAGCTAGGGTTAAGGTCGGGCTTGGGACTACAGTTAGGCCTAGTGTCAGCATTGAGGTTAGGAGTAGGGTTCAATTAACTGCCCCGCTTATGATTGATTTGAGGTTCATATGCCGTTTTACGGTTGATTTAGTTTTGGGGTTTGGGTTACCCTTTGTGGGTGCTGTTTGCCGCCGTTGGAGTGTCCCTCGCCTGCGATGGCATACCCTGTTCGTTTGCCGCCTACGTCTTCCTTATCATCCTTTGCTTGCGTCTACCTCTCCTCCACCTCTGGCAGTTCGGTTTCCTGCATGGTAGTCTCCTTGCGGTAGGCTACACACGCGATGTCTTAGCGGTTACGTGTCCCTAATCCGCACTTGCCGCTAGATAAAGTTGGCGATTTATTCGTTCCCCATTCACCCTCTGCTGTCCGGGCAATGAACTACATCACCTTGCATTTACTCAGCGACACACCGTACTCGTCAGCCACTGTGCCTTTCACTGACTCCCTTCTTCGGGTACCTCCGACCAGTCCATTCGCTTTCCAACTTTCAGCCCTTCTGTGCCATCCCACATTTGCATTTGTCATTAGCGATGTCGTCCTCCCGCTCATATACCTCGGGACCCTATCTGCGCTGCACCGCGGTTTAGTCTTACGCTTGGATTCCGTTCCCGTTCATTGGTTCCCCCTTCACCCCCGATTTCTTTGCTCCTACCATTGGTTACATCATCACCCACGTAACGCTTTGCCTGTGACACTTACCTTCCATTTGGTCGGTCCAACTTTTACCTCCCCCCCCCTCTTCGTTTACTTGTTTTCCGTTGAGGTACATTGGCAAAACAAAAGATCGGACATTGGAGACTGCTTTGTTTGTACAGTTACCATAAGCTTCCATCCGGTTGCAATAGTACTCACCGTGTGTTGCCTTGGTTTGTGTCGCCCCCTTTTCAATTCGCCTGTGTAGGTTCCCTCATGCGTTTTGCTGCTCGGCGGTCGTCGTCCGGTTCAGTTCCCGGGTTTACCGGGTAGGCCTTGGCCATGGACCGCACGAAGATCTCCCATGCATCCGCTAGGTTATCTGCCCTAACATTTATCCAGAGCCGGTATTGTACTTCGTCTATATGCGCCTATACCACCTTCGCGCAGCTTTCTTTTCAGGCGGCTCCAGCCACCTATTGCATTAATGTGTCTACCCGTCGTGGGGTCAAAAATTGCGGCTTTATTTCATAGTGTAGTGCTCATATCCGTCTGTGGGCAGACGGGCATAACGCTTCCACTCATCTGTCACTATGACATTGCCCTTGACCATCCACTTCATAATCGCCGTCTTCAGTACTGATCACGTGCGATTACTCACTTGTTCAAAAATGGCATTTTGGGTATCATACATGCCCATTATCCAGTACTGTCATCTTAGCCTCCCTCTGGTATATTTCCCTTTTCTTATTAGCGTTTCGTCTACTTGAACTTCAACTCTCGGTCCACCTAGCTGGCTAGCTTCTACCATTAATGCTTTAGAACAGACGTCCCCACACATCCCATACCATTCCACTGCAGTAGCATGATGTACACCGACTGCTACAGCACATCTTTTTACCCTTACTCCTTCGAGGGCATTATAACATATCCTTACAGCCTCCCTAAGTGTCAGCTTACTTCCTTCAAATACGGCTTCGCTCCTTAGTGCTCTTCTTATTCCACACCTACTGCAATTAAAAGTGAAACCGTTGGTGTGTTGCTTGAATTTCGCAGCCGCATTTTCCTCCTGCAGCGACAGATAGGGTTCCACGGTGGGAGTTTCGTTTCCCGAAAATAAGGGATAATCTCAGTCGATTCAAAAATTAGCTTTTATCCATCGTCCCTCGTGGGTCTATTTGCGGTTCCCTCCTGCTTGCAGTAGCAGTGGCTTTGTTTCTACAACACATTTGGCGCAATAATTAGGGCTCATTTATCACTGTTAAATAATTTCCTACCTTTTTGGAACATACAGTAGGTGGGCTAACTCATGAAATGTCAACTGAAATTCCGATATGCGTTTTCGTTTCGAAAAGATTAATTAAGTATGGTTGTAAAACTAATCAGCCTGCAGTATAAGTCTATAATAACTCAGTTACCTCAGGATGCCGGCTTTTGAACGAATTTCTTTCGGGCTGCATGCAAAAGCTATACTCTGTAAAAATGACTACTTAAGTGGCATGCATTTTTCTCATTGATTTTTGATGCCTCTAAATGTCCAATTATATTTCATGGAAAACATGCATAATAATATTCACTCTTTTGCTCATTCCGTAGAAGATTACGTCTTCTTTCAATTTTATACTCGGAAGAAGGACATAATTCGGTTTCAAAGAAGTTTCTACTTGTGGGACTTTTAAGTACCGTGAAATGGCCGTTCATAAAACGTCATGTCTCTGCATTCACCAATGTGGCTGGTAAAGTTAACAATATGGATCAAATCCAATGCTAAATTTTATGAACCCCGTATGGTGTCCTCTTAATACCGTGGAGAAATGTGAGGTTTTTCGTACGCGGAAAATACATGGCTTGTAGTTTGGAAACCCTGAATGCAAGTGTGACGGCAGAGCGGGTGCAAACTTATTCGGGAATTTTAAAAGTTTTTGAAAACCGAATAATACCCACCCTCCGGGTATAAAATTGGAAGAAGACGTGATTTTCCACCGAATGAGCTGGAGAATGAATATTTTTATGCGTTTTCCATGAAATATAATTGGACTTTTAGAGGCATCGAAAATCAATGAGAAAAATGCATGCCACTTAAGTAGTCATTTTTTACAGAGTATAGCTTTTGCATGCAGCCCGAAAGAAATACGTTCGAAAGCCAGCATCCTGAGGTTACTGAATTATTATAGAATTATACTGCAGGTTGATTAGTGTTACAACCCTACTTAATTAATCTTTTCGAAACGAAAACGCATCTCGGAATTTCAGTTGACATTTCATGATTTGGCCCACCAACTGTACCGTGATTTTTTTGATATTTTCGTGGTTGTCCTTTTTGCTAGGATTTCATAGCTTAGGTTTTACTTTCCATCCTTTTCCATAAAACTGTTTAGGCTTTATCGTTATTTTCACTACTTTTGGAAACTTTACCCTTTTTCTTACCTTACCATCGCAGTTTTCGCGTTCTTTGTTGGTTTATTGTTACTACGCTCATCTGGTACTCGCTTCGTAGGGCATTGGCGTCCCCAGTCCATTCCCATTGGTTATTGGCTTAGTCGGTTCAGTTTTAGTGAACTTGACCGTCCAATTATGTATGTCCTTTTTAGGCGTTCTTTGCTTTGTAATATCCGGGTTACCTATCGGTTTAGCTTCGTCTAGATTGGCGTCCTTAAAAGGTGATTGACGTTGATCGTCGATGGGGACAACTGTAGACATGTTCACTTCTGAGTTTTCGTACATGAAGGTCGCATTCGCTCAAACACGCCGAATTTAACAGACGATATTAAAATCGACTCGTCAACGACTGAATGTTCATTTAAAAAAACTGGAGGGAAACTAATCAGAGGTTATTCGGTCGAGGGGGGAGACAACAGAGAAGAAAACCGGATGTAGTAGTGAGGCCTTCCTCTGGTCGCGATGTCGGCACGCGCAATTCTTCAGTTAGAGTGTCCGGCTCGTGCCCCGTCACTGTTGCTTCACAGACACCGAGATGTAGCTCAGGGAGATGTTAGCAAAAAAATTAAAACAAACCTTATTAAAAATGCTTGTCCTTTAAAGGTATTTTACGCATTTTCTAAACTTCGCGGTCATTACATTACGATTTTTGTATTCAGTTAAATAACTGCTGTATTTCTTAGGTTATTCTTCCACATACCAGCATCACCGGCAGACTTTTCTGTCGTAAAACCCGTATTACTGCGGTTCCCGTATTACCCGCGCCTTCCTTTGTGTGTCTGGGACTGGGGCAGCATTTTCGATCCTTGCCGAAATTTTCTTAAATCTGGAGATAACCTTTCTCCAAATATAAGATTTGAAGAGATAATTTGCTACCAAATGAGTAGGCTACAATGAAAAGTACTTTTGTGCATTTTTTTATAAAAGACATTTGAAGTTACGAGTGCATCGAAAATGAATGGAGAAATGCATGCTACTTAAGCAGCCATTTTTCGCAAGTGCAGTTTTTGCAGACTGCCGAACAGAAGCGCATTTAAAATCCCACACCGTGACGTGACTGAAGTATCTTTGGATTATGTTGCACGACGGTCAATCATCTGCTCCCACCTGAGTAGTCCATTCTAACGAAAACATAATTCAGGGTTCCGGCCTACATCTAATGAGGTAAGTCAGATACTGTAGACACCAATGCTGGGTGGCGGTCATGGCTGCTGAGCCTCGAGACTGAGCAGCTCTTCCAACTTCATGATGGTGAGGATGATGATTATGATAATGTGGTGGTGGTGGTGGTGGTGGTGGTGGTGGTGGTGGTGGTGGTGGTGGTGGTGGTGGTGGTGTTGGATCGCCCTAGACGTCAAGGCCGACGGACAGCGCTGTCTTAGACATCTGGAACAAAGACCTAGCGCCAGCGGCAAGTAAAGTGCGACCGAGGTCCTCAGCAGTTACTTTACTTTTTGTGATTGCGATGTGCAACGCGTCCGAATGCTGGTTTATCACAAAAAATAGTAGTTCCGATACAGCTTTCCAGTCCGATCGTCCGTCCACGTGAGCAGTATTTACGTTTTGAGGCGCTTTAGAGTTTACGTTTAGTTCTTAACTAATGGCGGTTGGCGAAGTGGGTAGTGGAAAGGCTCAGAGGCAGCTCGCATTATAGTCGAGGTGGTGCCCAAAAAAGACGAGACTAACATGGTCATTTTCAGTTTACTGTTACCACTTGGCTGGATACTCAGCAGTAACACGGACCGTATGCATGCTCGACTATTATCCTAACTACCAACGCGGTAGCGAACAGAAAAGACGATCGGCCACGGCAAAATTTTTTACAACCTCCGAGTCACTCTTATTGAAAAACTGCCTGTATTTATAACATCCCATTCAGGTTGGCTAGCGTTCTGTTCAGTGCTTTTAAAGAAGAAAGGATTAGAACAATCGGGCAGCTTCTTGTGGAGATGAACCGATAAGGTTCGAAGGAGAAAAATGCGGCCACAGCCAGCGGGGAGACGCTGTTGACAGCATGCTGGCAGCAGGCAAGGAGTCGCCCACAAATCGGCCTGCTACACTCCAGGACGAATGCCGGGGGGTTTGGAACCCAGCCAACTGGTTACTGAACACTAAGTCAGGCGCAGATTCACGTCCTGCCGTTTGTAACTGGGAATGAAAGATTCGCTGTGCACTGAACATGGCCAGCTTTCCGTACCAATGTAACTATTATACAATTTCTAGTGGCGGAAGGCTCCTCACAAGCTTTCCCGTCCTGGCATTCGAAATCTGAGCCAGTGCAGGGCGATCAGATCAGACAAGTCTGCACATTACCGTTACCGCGATAACAGCCTTACGTCACAGTACTTATACTTCGTACGGCTGTCATCATGCCCGACTTAGCTGGCTTCGATGAAGTCACTGACTCTACCTCTCCACGCATGACGATCTGCGGCAGCAGTCCTAGAACGGCCCAACCCATTCTTTTCGCCAGCGACGAATATCGAAAACTAAAGATCCAAGAACAACTTCCATGTCTCGACGGACTGCGCTGAGCTAGGTCTTGAGTTGACCCCTTCTCCGACGCCCTCAAGTGAGCAACGGTGCCGGATCGACAACAGCAACCCTGGGCGCATTAGGTGGAAGACGAAGAACGTGCTCAAATCACCTCAGTCGTCTTTCTGAGTTGTCCTAGGAGATTCTTGTGATGTTGCTGTGGATGCAGACGGTCTTATTTGAGGCGAGGTCAGTTTACTTCACTCGGAGGATGGCCCCCAAACAGGGATGGTCAAATACCTCCAGCCTTCGCTCATCTTCCCCTCGCGCAGCCCAACATTCCCAACCAAAGAGAAGGGCTGGCCGGGCGGATGCACGGCACATGCGAATCTTCGTAGCGATGCAAATGTCGCGTCGGGTAACAGCAGATGGCAATACTTACGACTGTAAAGGATTTTCCCGACTTCGGGATCCCAAGCACTTCTAGCAGCGCAGCAGTAGGAAAGCTGCAAAACAAGATTTCATGGTTTACAACGCTTGTGGGATTTTTACCAGGAGGGATTGCCTGCAGCGCAGAAAAATTTATTTTCAATATGTTGATAGGGAAAATTAACAAAAATATAGAAGTTTTGAGTAGATTGTAGAAGGCAGAAAAGACGACTAGAGAAGGCGCTGCTGTTGCGATCTGCAAGGTCACTCGAACTCCATTTGAACAATCGTTCGTATGCTAAATAGAACAAAAAAACCTACTTAAAACTATGAACGAACAGCAAATTTGGGGGAAGAAATGCATCACGAACGAGAAGGATGGCCATTTACTTTTTGGGTAGTCGCTGGCTAGGCAGGAAAGTCAAAAACCCGGATAAAAAACAATCCAAGTTGGGGCGGGCTAAATGGGCGCACTTGAGGTTCGGACCGGCACCATTTTGGCTGTAAGTCCAACGCTCTAACCGCTTAGCCACAGGCACCTTGTCCTGTTGGTTGCGATCGGGCACACTAACTATGGCTGGGGATGAGTAAGACTGGCTGACTGACGGCGGCTAACAAGCCAGAAGCGGCCATCCCAGTCTATCTCGTCTTTGCCACTAATTTTCATCTGCATAATTTATTAGTTGTTAGGCAGCTGCCTAAGCGGTTCTAGATCGAACCCCAAAGCGTAACGGGACAAGTATGCCCCGCAACGCGATCGGTCAGCGTCCCTATACCTTAGTATATCCGGTCCTAACAGCAGGACGATGAGCCCGTGGCTCAATGGTTAGAGCGTTGGATTAGTCACCAAAAGAGTGCAGGTTCGAGTCTCAAATGCCCCCAACCTAGGATTGGGTAAGGCTGGCTGACGACGGCTAAAAAGCCAGAAGTGGCCATTCCAGTCTCCCTTGTCTTTGTCCCTTGTCCCTACATCTGCTATTAGATGGAGGCCAGTTTGGACAAAGCGGACTCGAGGTTGTGGCCCCGCTTCCGGTAGAACATGGCTGCAGAAAGATCACACATTTGCCGACCTATACAACCAGTTATTCGTCACTTTGCTACCATGTTTTTATATAGAGGCAAAACTAGAAACAAGGCTGCGAATGAGGTCTGACAGTGGTCTCAACTGCGAAAATCAAAAAGTGGCAGTCATAGGTGATGTGGCTGCACGCGCGTATTGAGAATTTGCCTAAAAAGGGCATAGCCGGAATTTCTTAAGGAGCCTTTGAACTTGTTTGAGCCAATCGACGCTAACAATTATTGCAGAATACTTAGCAGGTAATGCCATGCCCAGGAACTAAGTGCGGGCCAAAATATTTTAATCGATTCAACAATAAGGCATAACGTAAGAATATGCAGCAGCGTTTCAGTATTTTTTCTAAAAAGTGAGACCATGCTTCACGGATGCGGTGATCCTGGTTACGATGGGAGCTACGGTTGCCCTAAGAAAGCGATATTGACCTGCGCGTAAACTAGTTTAGTGTGTGTGTGTGTGTGAGAGAGAGAGAGAGAGAGAGTGAGAGAGAGAGAGAGAGAGGGAGAGAGAAAGAAAGAAAGAGAGAGAGAGAGATGTTCACAGCATCTACTAATCGTCTCGCCCCGCATTCTCCGTTTTCCAACAACGGTGTGGAATCAGGCCTATTGGAAACGGAAATGGACACAGTGAGCGACGCAGTGTAAAACCCCCGTCTGCGTGTGCCACGTGCGTGTCTGTTTCCCAAATTCACAGGAAACCAGCTTCATCGAACCAGCATTCGCAAAGGCGAAGTATGCCATAGAGGTTACATAAAGGAGTCATTGCAGTCAGACCTCCGGCCCGGACCGAGTTACGACTTGCAGCGTGTTGTGAAATCAGAATTATCACAATGAGGAAATCAGACGCAAAACCGGTAAGAGGGAATTCGCTCTGGGGGCAATCTCATTCTTCCAGTTATCCCATCACGTACTAGTCCCAACTCCTAATCGAAGCGATCGGCGATGGTACTGGGCGCGGTGGCTGATGCAGCACGCTGATGGTCCATTTAGGCTTAACGCAGGAGGCCAAAAGCCAGTAGGTAGACCTTCATGCCCCCTACTGTCAAAATGTGAGAGGCATCAGAAAGATTCCAGATAGGGGCTCAAGTATAAGGCTACATTAAATTGCTTTGTCTATCTGTCAACCATTTGGCTATCCCTCCTTACATCGGAGCTTCTCACAATTGCGTGATACGCTGACCAAGCCTCGCGGATAATTGTAGTGCAAGTTTGGACCGCATTGTGACCGAGCCGGACGCGTAGTTGGTACTGCTGTTTATTACTTTGGCACTAACAGAAATAAAAATCCCTGGGTTGCCGGATTGGAAGTACACACTGTTTGACTGCAATCGCACCGAGTGCCTTGCAGAAGAAGTGGCCACTCCGCGCTCTAACCATATGGCGCTCGGTTTGCATCCGCAGATACGCGGAGACGCGCTCTGTACAGTGGCACCCTCTTATTGCGGTCTTTATGACAACTGTTGCTTAGGTGGAAACCGATCCACGAATATTCATGCCAAATCATTCAACATGCCCCCGACTGTGGTAGCCTATTCTTACGAAAAGGACGATGTGCGATCCCGTGGACGGTCTAGTATAAGTAGTGTTTTTTCATCCAAGGCCGTGGTGACGTAAGGAAATCCAGCGGCTGCTTGGGATGTCCAAGCAGTCCAATTCCCGAACGCACTGATTACGCTCTCACGAGGGAAAGGGCTAGAAGATGTTGCTTAAACGTGCTGGTATATTCTGTCTGTAAAACTGATCACAGCCCCGTCAGAATAACTACGCCCAAACTGGCGGCCTGGTGTGTCCTTTAGTCGGCCCAATAACCAACCGATCAGAAGGAAGGACGGCTCCGGACGCCTTTACATTAACTGGGCATCGCCACCCTTGTCAAGACGCGCTTTTCGAAACAAGGAGAGATGAGAGTGCAGAAGCAGGATGGACTTTCTTTTGGCGTGGTTGTCAAGAGTGGCGCGTCTCTGCTACATGAAACGACGTCGTACACAGTACTCCCGCCTGCATTGCATTTGTGACCGTCTCACGACGATGCGGCTTCCACTCAACAGGGGTAAAATAGACACGGTTATCCACGTTGGCATGCCGGCAAGTCATGAAGATGTGGGAAACAAATTCTAGGACGATCCACACTCCGTCCTCATATCTGTGCGAATGTCGGACTAACTGACCGCCGTCGGCTCTATCAAGGGATAGGTATAGGGATATACCCTAGTTGGCGTTACTGGCAGTTTCTAAACTACTTTCTTCAGTGGATACGAGTAATAAGGTGTTCTGCCAGAAAAGGCGTGATGCAGTGCCTAGTGTCCGACCGAGCACCGCTTAGTCATCTCAGAAATGAGGCTGCAACTGCGGTCAGGGAGACGGCCAGACACACGGAAGTGTAGTGGGCCTGGTTGGGCGCAAACAGGATCTCGTTGGCAAAATGAGCACCAAGATGGAGCAAACGAATATTCTCGAGAACGGGAATGTTGAGAAAAACTATGAAGACTGATGTGCACAACCGATGTCACTGCCACAGAAGTCCTCGGGTCTGTATACCAACACTGGTGGTACTCGTTTCCATACGAGGAAATCCAGCGACTACACTCCGAGGAGGACCGACTGCAAAATATCCACACACATGACAACGTCACCGAGGATCATGCCGAGGTCAGCGCTAGTTGTGATAAAGGCTGTGGAAGAGGCAGATTACCCGTCTCGCAGGACAGAGAACGGTATGATATGGGAATAGTAACCCCCCACTCACCCATAACACAGGTGACCAGGGGGGAGGGGGGAAGAGGAGGGGGAGGGGGAGGGGGGGGGAGGAGGAGAGGGGGTCAAAATACCTTTTGCCACTGTGCATCCACTCAAAACCGGCGTTCACCTGCTCCAGTGGAATAGTGTCAGTGACGAATTCCCGCACTTTTAACTGTCCCGACAGACATTTTTCAACCAACTTGGGCACACTATCACGCGATTTCCAGCCTATAAGAGAGATCCGAGTGGGGAGTAATTAGCCAAAAAGCTTGAAGCAGGGGAGCTACAGGACAAAGAAACACGAAAATAAGCATGGTACATAGACTTGACTCATGCCCAAAAAGGTCAAGAGCGCATAGCCCGCCACTGTTTTTGTCCGAGATGACTGACAATGAATACTTCCAAGAACCACCCGGCTATTAGTGATCAAATTGGCTTTCAGGAAGGACTGAACAAAGTTACCAGACACTAGTCTTTGTGATCTCTGCCTCCGTTTTCCAGTGAAGGCCGCATCTCCGACCTAGATACCCCATGGGCTGGTCTTGCACGTAAAGTAAGCTGGGAGGTATTGCTAGTTTTGTTGGCATGGGGAAATGTTATGAAAGATAGCTGTAATTGGCAGCACCCCTGATCCTTACGATTACTTAATAGAGGCAAACATAAAAAAGTCAAAGTACACCAAATAACATCAAACAGGAGTATAAATGAAACTTTTCGGAATATATAAAGCCCATGGCATATTCTGTTGCACGTAAAGCCTAAATCCTGACGGGCAATGACTGAATCAAAGCCTACAGTGAAGCGGTTCCGCTGAAGAGGTGGTCTCTGGTCACAATATTTTTATATTAGGAATGATTGTGTCTAGAAAAAGTGCGGCATGCATTTGTTGCATCGGTAAAAAAAGTGTGGACTGCCACGCAGCCGACCTTCAAGCTGGACAAATCAGCGCCCATGATGGCCGCCACAAACAATAAAAACCTAAAGATTGCTTATTTGAAAACCTATTTGTCGGTATTGTGAAATCGTGACTCACAGTCGCTCTGCAACCACAATTAAGCCGCGAGTTTTATTGCTGTCATTATGCACTTATGAGTCGTACAGTCACTTCCAGAACTGCATAAACTTACCACCAAAAGCAGAACCTTTCCACACACGCCCAGTGACCAGCTGAAAAGGTCGAGTTGAAATCTCCTGTCCAGCGCCTGCCACTCCAACAATCACTGAGACGCCCCAACCCTTGTGGCAGGATTCCAGGGCCTCACGCATTGTCTTCACATTGCCAACGCACTCAAAGGTGTAGTCTAGACCACCATCAGTCTTGTCAATGAGAAACTACAAGAAGAACAGGTGTAGCGGACATTAAGGGTCACTTTACCAGCCATCGGATCTCAGTTGTCACTTAGTTTGTGATCAGATGTTCAAAAAATCACAAGACTGGGTAATAGTGTCACTGACTTCGTAAACATGCCTTTTGGGAGAAGCATGCGTTAAACTTAAGTTCGTAGCGCTGATTGATGCTCGTTAGATTCTCGGTCGGCAGATACTAGGCTTTTGGCCTAATCGGACGCCGATGGGCAGAAGACGAGCGGCGTCTTAGATGAAAAATTAATAAATCTCAGTAATTCATACAGGTCTTTAACCGAGAAGGGGCTCGGGTCCGAGCTTACTGACGAAGAACAACAGAATACAGGCACTGTAAACGTTGGATGCACTATTGGCACCAGGAGTCACCATTATCGGTGTAGTAAACGTATGCATCTTTCTGCCTCCGTACTTACGAAAAGCTGAGATAAACGGGAAACTGTACAAGACACCGCTAACTATACAAAGACACTATAAGCCAGCTTGATTGGTGCCGAAGAATCATCCTACACTTCAATTAGGGAATGCGTTCTACAATGAAAACAGAGCAGCACCCGCTTGTGGGATAGGCGAATCTAACGAGCAGACAGCTGTGATGGCTTTATGGCTCCTTACAAACCTTAGGCATGCCGCACTCGTATGTAATTGATGAAGCCTATTTTTCGCTTTTATTGCTTTTAACCTTGGAAAAAGGGTGAGTTTGTCATTAGCAGTACAAAGTTACCTGCGTTAAAGATTTGTCCTTAACCTCGGTCGGGTTGACGCACTCGGTAGCGCCAAAATCAAGAGCTTGTTTGAATTTGGAGGGATTTGTGTCTATGGCAATAATGCGTTTGGCTCCCGCCTCTTTGCATCCCATGATCACGGCTAGGCCGACGGCTCCCAGTCCCCAGACAGCACAGTTACTGCCTGCTTCAACGGCTAGAAAATCGACAGAAGCGAAATGTACACCATGCATTCAGATGAATTGTTGGTCTTTGCCAATTTATGGCAAAAGTCAGGAGACATGGTTTATAAACAGCCCAAGTCAGGAAGTGTAGATTTACTTAAAATCGGGGCAATTAATAAATTAGGGGTAAGTAGTAGCTCATGTGTATCTGAATGGACCACCATCGAGACTCGCTCAGCTCCAACTAGCGCCCACAACACCTCAAACACGTGCATTCATGATCGGTTATCATTATGGACTCCAAAACAGTCGGCTGCAGTGGCCTATCGGAAGAAGAGAAATGCTGCAAGATATGAGCTGGATAGTACGTTAGGCTCGACAATCTGCGACGTCCGATAAAGAAATCGAGCAAAGATGACCGGCAGCCACTATTCGACCAGCGGCTGTGGGTCAGATAAGCCAGCTATTGCGGTAGCCGATAAAAGTTACTATTAGATACCAATATTTGCAA
>CACRXP010001044.1:121061-145975 GCA_902702965.1 Spirometra erinaceieuropaei | reverse complement strand
CCCTGTGATCGACGCAGGGACTGGAGGAGGGAGAATGATTCCGGAGATCGATGACGGTTGGACATCGGCAGTTGGATCCCCGGTAACTGGGGGCGGTCGTCGCCACGGGGTTTGCAACGGGACCGATAGTAGAGGTGTCTGAAGGAGGAGAAGCTGACTTCGCTGGTCCGTTTGTGCATTGCTTTCGAAGGTGTCCTAGGGGGCCGATTCGAGCATGGGATGTATGTTGGCAGCTCAGGCACGTTGAAAGCGGCCGGGTATGGGCAATGAGGTGTCAAGGCACTGGAGAATTCCTTTAATGATTAAATAAATAATTTTTATACTTTCATGAGCGACAGTTTTTTCTCCTATAATTTTAATTCAGTCATATTGATTATGCTCATTTGTTAGGAGTTTTTTTTTCAGTGTTCGCTCACCATTCTTCGTAACAGACTACTTGCCAGATATCTATGAATTAGGTATTGTGTAGATTCTGTCTGCCTGTTCTAAAATTCCTGTGTGTCAGCGGCCTGGCAACGATTGTCGCGGCCATCGACCGACAAAACGGAGCCGGAGAAAAGGGGGACTGGAGCGACTGCTACACTCTTTGCAGTCGTTCATAATCTTTTTTCAACTACGGTCGCCAGGCCTGCACTGCGTACTCTAAGTGAGACCGGACAAATGTTCCATAGGTTTTTTCGATTAGCTCTTTATCGATCTGCACAAATCCTCGCCGCAGCGCAAATAACACCCCTATCACACTTTTGGCTGCCCTTTGACATTGTGATGATGTTTCAGCGAGGAGGTCATTAAGAGGCTGAGGTCTTTCTGTTCCACAAAATTTGAAAGGGGCTGCCTATCCAGGAAGTATTGGAAGGAATCGTCCTCCTTACTGGTCTTTTTCGTGCGAGTCTATGGACTACACATTTGTCCACATTAAAATTAAGGAGCCAATGAATTGACCAATTATTCAGGCGGTTGAGACTAACTTGAAGTGCGTACCTGTCTGCATCAGATCTGATGGTACTCTACAGCTTACATTGTCAGCAAACGTGATGGCGCTGCATCCCAGGTCGTCGACGCAGTCGTTAATGTAAACCAGGAATAGCAACGGCCCTAAGACGGAGACCCCGGGTACACCAGTTAGAACAGGGATAGGAGTTGACCTCGAGGCCTCAACGCACACGGTTCATGATCTCCCTGCGAGAAAATCTGTTATTCAAGTCAACAGCCCTCCTTTTATTCCAATTACAAAAAGGTTGTAGATTAGGCGTTTGTGTGGGACGCTGTCGAACGCCAACTTGAAGTCTGCGTAGATGACATCGACCCTACCATCCTCGTCCAGTGCTCGATTCCACTGCTCCGTCGAGAGCAATAAACTGGAAAGGCACGAGCGGTCCTGTCTGAAGCCGTGCTGCAGGTCTGAGAGTAAGTGGTTGTGCTCAAGGAACTTCATTGTTGCTTTCTTAACTATGACCTCCATTATTTTAAAGCAGATACATGTAAGACTAACAGGCCGATAATTGTTAGCAGTAGTGCGAGTCCGGCCCTTGTATATCGGAAAGATATTTGCTGTCTTCCATTCCGATGGCAGTCTCCCCAATTCGAATGACGAGCGGAAGATGTGTGCCAGTGGTTTGGAGAGTTAGTTCGCCAATTCTTTCAAAATTTTGGCCGGTATATAGTCCGGACTCGAGGACTTTGCTTCTCTGAGAGTTTCCAGCTTACCTTCCACGACAGCTGTCGAGACGAGTGCAGAGTCAGGCACGGACCAGCGGTTTCAACAGCATTGCTGGCACTGCGACTACGAAATTCTGTTTCGCTAGTAAAAACCGAGGCAAAATACCGTTCATGCTCTCTCCGCCACGACTAGCCAAGTGCAGTGTTAGGTCGACAACATCGACGAACAGACCTGACCTAGTCAGAGATAATGGCTCGCCAGTCGACGGTCTGCGAAACAGCTGCACGTCTGAGGGCTTACCAAAGTCGCAACAAATTCTCACGACATAGATTTCAGTGATAAATGGTTGTATAATTCTACCTAACATAGGCAAAAATTCGCGTTTCGTTTTCCTATGTATAGAGTGTCTAACAACGACTAAATATACAACTACCTCATTGTCTGTTATATGCACAAAATAGACAAGTAACTACGACAACTAACTGCTTTAAAAGTTCTAAATGGACGTGCTCACCACTGTCCATCGCCCTTACCGTTAACGAATTGCCTGTCCCGCCCAGCAGTGTTCGCGCGTTCGAGGGCAGGTCCGACGACAGCTTTCTCATACTCTTCAGTAGACGGGTCAGATGCGTGAGAGGTATATGTGAGCGTACTGCCCGCGACTGCGGAGCATCTCATGCGCTGGATTCCTCTACAGGAGCTTTATTTGAAAGGCTCCCTGTAGATTTGTCAGGCCCCGTGTTCAGTGGCAAATGAAAACACGTTTCCTCATCAGAAGAGGAAGATGCAGTTACGCTGGATGAGCTAATGGACGACAAAATACCCAGTAATTATGATGTTGAGTCGGGCGAACGTATTTTCCTCATACTCTCCGCGATTTGCTCCAAGTGTTTCTTAACAGCAGCAGCAACACGTCACCTAAGTGCCCTCTTCGATATTTCCTTCAACATCCAATCACAAAAAGAACAGAAAGGGGTTATGGAACGCGTCAAGTAGGGAACAACGTCAAATCAGCAGATGTGTGGGTTCAGTAGCGTGGGTGAGCAGAAAGTGGTGTGCGCGAGAGCCCGCGCAAAAGCAAGCGCCTCGACCGACCAACTTTCTAATAGTCATGCACGCATTCGTTTGTGGCCTTAGCGATAGCTAGGGGCGCTGGAAACCAATCAATTCTCAGTAATGATTGGATGCCAAGGCTCTAGTTTGGAATTGGCTTCCCTTGCTATTAGGGTTGGATTCAACGATAGATGGGAAAATATTTTTGCCTTCGAGGCCGCTAGGCCATATGCTCGTTCCCTCCTGCCCTGAGTTACTTTCGTACTTAACAATGAATCTGGAATACGCATGCACCCCTGACCCATTGAACGACAGTTCTCTTAACCGGAGGATCTCTTAAACTCATGTAATCTTATGGTCATCAAAAGATTTTAGGTTCGGTCCGTCCAAAGGGCATCTGAGGTTCTGCAAGGGAGATTTTCCACCATCTACTAATTCGGAGTTCATTTCAAGCGGCTTATACCAATGGAACTTGCGACAAGCCGTTTGTTATAGGAATCGGTCGAATTTAATCATAAACGACGATCAGTTTTTAGATTTCCTTGCGGATGGTAAGCGATTTTTAAATTTTAAATACCAGAGTTAATAATGCTAGAGTCCTCAAGAAAGGGTTGTTTTAGTGAATCAGTGGACACACAGTAAACGAAGTCGGGCGTAGGAGAGCGGCTTTTCGCCTTGTGTTATAGCGTGTGCTTGCCGCCCCAGGGGTAGTTCCCAAATACACAGAACGGAATTATTGAATTAAGTTGCCATCTTAGTTTTTCGACTAACAGTTGCATAAAGTTTCTCACCTACCTTATCCACTGTCTTGATTGTTGTGAGATGTTGCCCATGTGTGATGGAGTTACCGATTCAACGCCGCCTGAAGTAAAATATATTCGGAACTGCGAAAGTGAACATAAGGGGGACGCCGCGACTTCGCATCCATCACACCAAAAGTCATCGAATGCTACAATGATGACGGCGCCATACACGAACCCATCTCCTCAGAGTTCACGGATGTATGCGCTACCGGCCCCTGTTCTGCCACCTGTATCACCATACAATGAGAAAGAAAATTTTAAGACCTGGTTACGACGTGCTAAGTTCTTTCTCGAAGAAGTGCCCGAGACAGAACGCAGTCGTACTCTCCTCAAGTGCCTAAGTCCCGAGCACCTCGACCGAGCCCTGGACGCTGGTTTGGCGGCGAGTACGCCCTTTAACAGCCTCTGTGAGCAGTTGCAAAACATACTTCAGCCGAAAATTCCAGTCGGAGAGGCCATTGACAGACTTTGTAAAAGACGATGTCAACGCCATGAAATGCCTAAGCATTTCGCCCGTGACCTGTCAGCCCTCGTGGATGCAGCCTATCCAACCCTAACAGTTGCTGACAAGGAAGCCGTTATACTCCACCACTTCATTAAAGGGCTAGATATGTCGGATCTCGTCCACTCACTTCTTGTCATGCCCCCATCCGATCTACAAGAGGCCGTAGCACGAGCAGAGAGATTCCGGCTAGCGGAGAAACCACGATGGCCAAACCAACCAGGCCCTCGGACTTCAGACCACCAGGTTTACCGTTCTACCAATGGAAGACTTCGGCGTCCGCGACATACAGCGACCTCAGATAGGTGTAATTGGAACTCGCCACGTACAGGTTTTAACGGAGCAAGTACGACGTCGCCAACGGCGCTAGAACGGTCAACAAACTCTGCTGTTGTCCCTATTTCCACGTGCTCGGACTCACATACCCATTTACCTGCATTTTATGCGGAGGTCCTAGTGGTGGACCGTACAGCTAAGGCTCTTATCGACACTGGCGCGACGATATCATTAGTCAACCCCCAAGTGTTACCCGACCAGTTGTATTCTCATCCCGTAAAGACTGTCAACTCACCTCATCTAACGACAGCCGACGGCTCTCGGCTATTGCATCAAGGAACGGTAAACCTTTCCCTTCGTTTCCGCCAAGCGGATATTGACCACACCTTCTTTGTCACGCCGAATTTGGCATGGGATATGCTTTTAGGCATTGATTTTCTGTCTCAGCAGGACTGTGTAATTAACGTCAGGAACCGTACCATCCAATTTGGACAAGGCCCCAGTCAGACAGCGGGCTTCCCTTGTTCAACGAGATGTTAATTACGAAGCAATACGTGCATCACTTTAGATTTCCTCGGCAAACCTAGATAGTATTTGCCGAATTCGGACATACAGCGGGGACATATATACTCCTAAAGTCCTTTTTCGTCGATTCCAAGATATCTTTGCAGGGGTCATTAAAGAGTTACACGCTTGGACCTAACCAGGGTGTTTTATCGTGTTTTGAACTTTTTAAAGTTGTACGCTTATAATAAAAGGGGTCCTTACTCTGTGCCGTCTGCCTGTGGTGTACACTTTTCATTCTTACAGTTCTGCAAATTTTAGTTTTGATTGTGCCTTCGTCGATGCACAATCGAACTGTTTTATCATGTTCTTCATCGCATACTTATCAAAGAATGTCCTATTCCTCTACAATTTGTATTTATATTAAAATCCTTGCTACACCCTTTACTGGGCTCAGACAAGATAAACAGGGACTGGGTTTCGCTCTGCATTACTTTATATGTTGGCATGGATGGACCACTTCAGAGGCTTCTTTAGAAGACACACGGCAATTATTCACACAGTGAAAATATCAGCAGAGCCAGTATTGTGCATATTTCCCGGGAGCCTAAACAACCTGAGGCATACTGTCTGTTCCCTTGTAGGTGATTTGAATATTTCAGGCGACTCCGACATTAAGCATGAAGCGATTGGTATGAGCTGTCCACGCTCCGCCTAAACTGCCTTCTCTGCCGAAGATATTCACAGAATGGACGTTGGATGCGTCCAACATGACTGGATCACTAGAGCTGGTAACCTTCGAATGGCTATCAGATATTTCAATCTCATTTAAAGCGTACAGTTGGTTAAACACTTCTTGAGGGAGGGCTGCACTGCGTCAGGGTTCCATTTATCTTGTGCGTCGTCTACTGGATCTGAAGATAACAGACGCATCAGTTTGTCAGACGTAGTAGGATGCCTATATTTAACAAGACTTATTTAAGGCATCTCATTATTGGTTGTGCCTTTCATTTTAAACCTAAACATATGCATAAGAACAAATACACCTGTGAACGCTCAAGCAAGCCGATTAGCCGCTACCAGAGACCTCACCACCGGCACAATGGATAGGGCGTGTAAATGAAAATTTATGGCGACTAGAATTCTGTTGCTAGTTGACTGCTTGAGCCGAGTGTATCCGCTGTCGGCATGCCGACACCGTGACACTGATCAATACTTTGACCTTCAAAGATTTGCCCTAGAAGGAAAAAACTCGGGCGTACGTCCTAATGCCGTGGTTGACAACGACTGACTATTCTGTCGGACCTTTGCTGCTGCTCTCTTCCGAAATGGTTGTAGTCTCCCGGCCAAAGTTAAATGTGTTCTATAAATTATTGTAGCTCGGGCAGGGGAGGTAAGCCACACGGAGAGAGTGGTCCCAGTGGTTGACCTCCGATTGCAGACATTCTCTTATGAGGTGTCGCTGTACTAGCGGTACACAAGTGATCAAGTTGAGTGTAAAGAGTCATGTAGAACGGATTCCCAGCGCATGATAGGCAAACTTTGAAATTTCAGAGCAAGTAAGATGGTCTTCCATAAAGTTCGATCCAAACGCTCGACCAGCCCATTTCCTTGGAGATTGTACGGAGTTGTCCTACTCGTCGCCACTCCATTATTGTCAAGGAATTGGTGAACTTCGTCTAACATAAATGAGGATCCCCGATCGGCGTGTACGTACGAGGGGGTACCGAATATGAAGAAGAACTGGCACAAACATTTAATGACAATTTCGGTAGCCTGATCAGGTTAGGCAAACGCAAATAAAAAACCGAAATATTCATAAATAATCGCAAGCAGATAGCAGTTGTAGTGCACTGACGGAAGTGGACCCTTAAATCCCATCGACAATCGCTCGAACGGCTGGGTAGCTTTGGTGATTTGGCTTTGCACTTTAGGAAACGCAGTTTGACTTCACAACAGGTTTGACTTTTAGCGACAACATTACGAGTCGATTCCATCAAAAGGGGAGATTCCAAGCTCGAACAAAGTGCAACAGCCGAAAGACGGGGTGACAGTCACTCATGTAGTTCTTTCAGATCGACTAATTAGTAGGGCCCCACAGTATATACGTGAAGGCGTATCCGCCGCTTGATTTTCTTTTCCAGGTCGGTAAACGATGTTAAGTTTGAATGCTGACAGATCCAACCTCTAGCATTCGATCTCATCTTCTTCGACCTTTCCTTTTTGCTGATTGCCGAAAATAAAGGTAGCAGGACGCCGATCCGCGACGAGTTTAAAGTAGTTACAGAAGAAATGCTTCCATTTTCGTACGGATTCCACTACGTACTGCTGACTTGTAGCTAGTACGGCTGCCTGATCTAGTCGGCTTCAATGATGTCCCGAGCTGCACCTCACCACGCGCGGCGATCCGCGGGAGCAGATCTGAACAGTTCAGTCCGCTCTCCTCGCAAACGACGGGGACCAAATACCGAAGGTCTAAGAACCACCTTCATATCTTGACGAACTGTGTCGAGTCAGGTGTTGAGTTGACGTCCTCTTCGACACCTCCGATGAGGTAACGGTACCGGATCGAGGGCAGTAACACTGAGCTCCTGAGGTGGACGACGAAGAACAAGCCCAAACCACCTCAGTCGTCTTTCTTGGATGGCCTGGGTTACCCTTGCGATGTCGCAGCGAGTGCGGACTGTCTCATTTGAGACGAAGTCGGTGTACTTCACTCGGAGGATGGTCCTCATGCAAAAGTGGTCAAATACCTCCAGTTTTCGCTCCTCCTCCATGCGCACAGCCCAACATTCACAACCGTGCAGAAGGACAGACTGGGCGGATGCACGGTACATACGAATCTTAGTGGTGATGAAGATGTCGCGTCGGATCCATAGGCTGTAGAAAACCTGACTGGTAGCGTCAATTCGGGAGGCAATGTCGTCCTTACTCTGCCCACCCGGCAGCAGCCTCCGCTCGAGATATTTAAGACTGTCTACTTTCTAAAGTTGACAGCCATAAATCCCTAGAGGTGCTTTCTCCTGGTCAGGGATGCAGCTGAAAAACACTTTGGTTTTCCCTGTGTTTATGGGTAAGCCGATCGATTTAACGACCTTGTTCACCTGGGACACCGTAGACTGCAGATCACCAAAACCTAAAGTTTGTAGGACGGTATCATCGGCAAAGCCGGGATCAGTCAGTCAGTGTCCGGGTGCAAACTCAACATCTTCATCTTCGTATAGGGCCCCCCCCCGAGACTCTAGTCAATAGCGCATTTGAACAGATTGGGCGACAGGACACAACCCTGTCGAACGCCAGACCGAATACCGAACGGTTGGGAAAGATTGTTGTGAACCGGAACTTTCGCAGTGGTGGAGCGGTAGTAGGCCTTGATCATGACGCTGATTTTCGACTGTACACCGTCAAGTGCCATTATCCGCTACAAAGACCCACGATGCACGGAGTCGAGCGCAGTGACAAAGTCAGCAAAGTAAACGGTCGTCGGTTGTTGGTAACCACGGCGGAATACCAGGATGCGCCTGAATGTGAATATCTGGTCCGCGCGTCCACGCCTATCTCGGAACCCGACATGGTTGGACTCCGTCCTAGAGTCGTACAGTCTGAAATCGCCTGAGGACGACAGCGAAGACCCTTGCTACAACGTCGATGAGGCTTATGTCGTGTAGGTCTGGCACTTTGTCTTATCTCCCTTTTTGAAGAGAAGCACAACGGTGCGTTACCTCCAGTCATCGGGAATGACCTTATCTCTCCACGCCTGTCCAATTACACCATGTAACCGGAGCGCCGGTGTTGATACCTGTAGACTTAGTGGAAATACTGTCGTCTCCGGGTGTCTTGTTGTTGTACGGCCTCTATTTTGCTTGGGCAACTTCCACTCATAAGGGGATCGTATGACACTGCATAGGCTGGAGAGGGGTAAAACTCCGCTACCGAGAAGAGCGAGGGCGTGACGGATTATTCATCAAAGCTGAGGTGCTCGGTGTGCTCCCACTATTGATCGGCCCTGGTCTAATTGTCAGCAATAAAGCCGCCATTCACATCACGAACAGTCACTAATTGTCGAGGGTTTACCAGCAACTTGGTGGGTAGTTTGGCAGAGTTTTCGATTGCTACCAATGTCAGAGGCCTGGATTATTGAGGCCGCTATTTCAGTCCAGTATTTCTACCGATAGTCTTTAACCGACCGCTGTCATTTTCGGGAGGGGGGGAGAGGGGAGGGGTTGGTGGAATGGAGCATCGTTGCGGGACCTGGCTCAAGCCGTCTAGGCAGACAGCTGCAGGGCTCTCTCGCTGATCCAGCCACCATGTCGTCGGTGAGTAAATCAAAGAATTTTATCAGCCGCCCCATAGAACAGTGTCGTCAGTGATGACCATTGGCCACTGCCTTGTCCCTCAGCCCGGGTCGTAAAATGGGATCGGGTTTCTGTGCTCAGAGCCTCGCCGGTGCTGGGTTGTTGGAGTTTTGCGTCATCAGGGCGTCCCGTACGTGGGATTTTAGGTATTGTATCATATCTACGGTTGGAGCCCGCCGAATGTCAATACACTGATAGCCGTACTGGAGCACGCAGGTATTTAAAGGGCCACAGGAGTTAAAATGATTTGGACTCGAAACTAACTGAGGACGTCGACCTATCTGTCCGCACATCCTACCTGTATAATCGTTGCGGGTTGCGACGCAGTATTAGATCGGCTGGTGATCTAAAAGAACAAGAAAATCCGCCTGTATCAAGCTACTTAAACGACCGCTGTGGTGTGTTGGTCCTTCAACGGCCGTTCACAGGAATTTGGGATGGTCGTTTTATTGTCTGATTCTTAACTTAAAGTCCTTTTTCCGTTGTCACCCCAGCTCAGATGATTGCCTCAAGTTCGTCCTAATAAGCTGGTCTAAACGATCGCTTTCTAATTTTCAGTGGAAAACGTCCCGCGTGTGCATCCCCTCACCGCTCGGTGCTGAAGTGTTTTATGTTTTTATCTCGAAATGTAGGGCCGCACCAAATGGCGTGAAGGTGGGACACAGACAATTTACCACTGCGAGATTTACGTTATTGTTCATTTTCACGGAGTTCCTGCTGTTTGCGTGCACTCGCTACGGACCTCCAGGAGGGTATTGTTTAGCGCAGATCGTCGAAGGGAGAGAATGAGGTTTTAGTGTTTCTTGCCTATTTCGGCCGCAAAAACCAGGACAAGGAGGGCCTTGACTTGACACTCGCTTGAAGTTTTAAGCCCTCCAAACCCACATCTCCCTCCAGTGCCGTCGACCAAGGCATAAAAGAACAAAAGCAACAATCCAACTGCGTATTATTTAAGGCCAAACTTGCAGAAGGGAGGGAGTGCACGTAACAGGGAAACCAGCGTTCGATGCACGCCTCAGGAGTCTGCGGTTGTAATGGCAGATTTCCTGTCTGAAGCGTCATATCCTTTTTTGTTCCTTCTCAAAGGTATCTAGTCAGGATTTTGGGTCGCACACGGTAAGCCGACCATACACGGATCATCTCAATTTAAGACCATGATATGCAGCCCGAGAGGATGCTTAGATGCAATCTTGACTCCACTTAAAACAAAACGCCCCCCGCATGGGTGTGCAATACAACAGCTGCAGCATCGAACACGAACCTTAACACGGAATCACAGCTATCGAGGTTGCATATTTAGCATTGTCATAGTCAGTAAGCCATGCCTCTTTTATTTAACGAGCGGGTTTGGCATGAACCTCCAGGCGCGACTACGGCGGGTTAGGTCGGTGCCAAATATAAGCCCAACCCAGGCAGCCGAATAAAGCTCTGATGGAAATTAAAGGGTTGGCTGGAGTCCCCCAAGAAGCGGCCAAGCCGGCCGGAGTTGTGGGAGAGGAGAAGAGCGCCAGCGAAACTGACCGAATGTCGTATTAACCTAAGCGGATAACGAGCTCTGCGGGCAAACTCGTCCGACCCTACGCTGGTCCAACTGTGGTGTGGCCGCTCGGACAGCCACACCCACTCCCGGATACGTCGCTTTGGCGTGTGCAGAACAAGGCGGTGGCGTCAGGAAAGGCAAGAGTTGGATGTCCACAAGAGCGGAAAATTTGGCAGTAATGCAGGCCGTGTGAAGACAATGTTTACCCCTGAAGATCTATCCCAATTAAGACAGAATAAAGCCGCAGGCGAAGCGACTGCAGCAACCCGAATGGACTATAACAGAGCAAGGGAGTGCAGCCGTTACACAGGCCTCCCAAGCTGACACACACTCTAGTCTTTGTAATGTACCTTTTGTAACTCACCGGAGACTCCATGCTCGGTCTGTTGTCAACAGGAAGGTTCTTTCGTACACATATCCCCTCCACAGGTTTCTTGGTCTCCAACTCCTTAGTAGCAGACAAGTCTTCCGACGTCCTTGGCATGCGCCTGACCACTGCACCGTCTAAAATTATTTCTGTGGTGACTGAACAGGAGACCCCAACTGGTGCATCCCTTTATGTGAGCCAAAACTTCGTCTATGACTCTCGTACACCCATGTCACTGGTCGTTTGTGCACTCTTGTCTAGCAAAGCCTGTCTTATTAGCTTCACGTTTTCAATCTCTGCCTTTGAGATCGAACGCGACAGTCATTTAGAGGGACAGAGTTATGGGGGAGGAGAGTATAAAACGACATCTCTGGAACCCGAACGATCTTTAGGAACGCGCATATAAGTGAGGAGTGTGCTTGAAACAATAAGGTTATAGCATGGCCGTGTGAAGATTTTATTGCTCAGTTAAGCAAAAGTAGGCAAGCAATACCTGAAAAAGCAGTAAGGTGATAGCGTATATAGCAAAGACAAGGCAATATGTACGTTCTGTTCAAGAAAAAAAATTGGAAAATTAGCATAATAATGACGAAATACAAACGCGTAGACTGTGTGGTACGCAAAATGAATTTGGTGTAAGTCTGGAAACCGGGAATACCTACTGACACAAACATGATTGTGGTAAAGAGCGGGGGAACAGGATGCTGAAAGACAGCTAGGCGAGGTGGAGGCCATCATTTAATGCGTTTAAAAGACTCCATGGTGAAGTTGCAATTTGGACACCTGTGAAAAACATCCTTGCAAGAGTCCAAACAGAATGGAATGAGGCAGCAGCCAAAGCACCCGCTAAAATATAAATCGAACAACGGTGGAAGCTTAGGGGTTGCTAGATTGGTGGGGCAGAGTTCTGCATACAATTGGATCCGCAGCAGAAGAATGAAGCGAGACCAAAACCTCGGCGCCAAAACAAAAACCAAGTTCCAACCTCTGTAGTTTGCAGTCTTATCTAGCAAAGACAGTGCCCCAAAGGAAATACGAAGTACGGAGCTGTTGACAGGTGTTAATGCACCGGTCGCACCAAGGGGACATCGGACGTATCGCATGTGCCAGTGGCACACCCCCTCCCCCCGGAGTAAAGGCCGACGTTTGACATCATCAAAGGACACATGAGGACACGTTGCAGGTCTATGCCAAGCATTTAGATTAACCTTAAAAAGAGGTCCGGCTGCGTTCAACTTTTCTGCTTTTAAAATAAGTTTGACAGCTAAATTAAGATGACATCTGTAAGGATCCAGCCTTGCACGTCATTGGGGAAGCTATGAGAGGGGATCGTAGCCTCCTTCCACGCGACTGTCCCTTCCGGACAGCATGCTGAAGCAGTCGACTTAGTGCAGAAGAAACGGCCGCGGGTGTCGGGACACATCAATCGAAGATAATGAGTTAGACAGGAACAGTTCCGTGAACATCTCATATGTTGGTCGAATCAAGAGAAGTTCAGGAGGAGAGTGCCCAAGGGGCTCAAGACAAGTGAGGTTATTGTCAGGGAAAATGAAACAAAACAAGAGCGGACCACCATAGAGGTTTCAGGCCTAAGCGTTTGCTCACTGCAAGGATGGGAAATGTTCGTTCACGGTCGACAGTAAGAACTCCGCGCTCGCAGGATGGTCCTGAACACAGCAAGACTGCAGAAAAATCCAGCCATCCCTCCTAATTGATCGTGTAGGGTTGCCTAGCCTCATGCAGTCTTAAAACGCCATCCCATCTTCAAGAAAAAGTTCGAGTGAGAAGAAAATAATACTTGGGACAGAGCGAAGTCCAGGATCCAGGCCAACTTCCTGGTCAATTCCAACGTGGTCACGATGTGTGACGGGGTCCTTGGCAGACCCAAAGTTTGTGCAGAAGCTGTCTGCAAAACATATCATTTGGTCAGGAGCTTTGGCTCCTAAGCTTCTTGGAACTTATCCCTTAGATTTTGTAACTTAGGCGTTTGTTCAGGCTAAGGCTAGCGAATTTGACCACACCAACTTCAACGCTTTGAAGCCCTCCGTCAGAGGTCTAATTCAATATCTGTGGGTGCATCAAAAACAGCTGCAAGAAGCTCAGATCCAGGATTGAGGTTGTGAACTATGCTGGGGAGGTTACATAGGCTAGAGTGCATTAAAACACGTGTACTTCAAGTTTTCTCGTATGGTTTTTATTCTACTGTGAAGACTTGTATTTCGGGTTTAAGGGTCATATAGGGGAACAGTCTATAAGCCTGGGATGTACGCGGTATAAACCGGAAATTTTTGACCGATGGTGCACGCAGTCATGCCTTTACCTACGCGACCTGGTGGCACCATTACGACTTGATGCATAAGAATGCCTAGATTCAAAGGCAAATGGCGGATCCTTGGCTTAGTTGTGTCTTCTGCCGATCTCGATAATAATCGCACTGACCTGCCTTAAATGCAACATACTTGTCAAATTTGAGGCGAACAGCTGCGAACATGGACGGGCTCAATGAAGAAAAGGGCTAGAGCTGTCTCAACATCAACAATGGCAACTGAAATGACTCGAAATCGTCACAAATTTTAAAAATGATAAACGTCAGTGGTCGCGTTTTAGGACAAATCACAGGCGACAGCTACATTCAAATCTACTAAGCGCATTCTTGGGACGAGCGACAAGCTGGCTGGAACAAATAGGCAGAAGTACTGCCTCTCTGAACACCAGTTTCTACACGCATGCTGGCAGGAGTAAGGCCATGAAGTTAGTTTAGGTTCAGAGGGCGATCTTGGACGTACTACTAGCAAACAAAGATACAGGATAGTGAATAAGAGCCGTTGATAGGGAGGGAAATTAATGCAAAAAAAAACCTTACCCAAGGAAAAACGTAGCGGTGCAAGCCAACCAGGTACAAGCCCCGCTTTTAAAAATGGTCTTAGTTGTCACGTTTTCCTGGCAGATGGGGCACCACAATTCTAGCGGGCGCCAGACGGCCACTAAGGGTTCCTTGGAGGTGACCTTGTGGCAATGGTCCTTCTTATCTACAAAAACATTAGGCCGTTCTGGTCAGGAGTACTGCTAAAGTGAAAGGGCGGAATTGAGGAAGGGAGACTGATTAGTCCAGATGATCATGCGAAAGGGATATTAACAGTAGAAAGTCAGAAATACAGAGATGGAGTGAGGAGGGAACTCTGTCAGTTAGCCACATTAAGATAAACCCGACGCGTCCACCATGCGCCAAGGACATTCCTGCAAGTGAGGACAGCTGGACGTGGTCGCCGACCGCGCAACCATCCGATTTCCGATAAGCCGTTTAACTCAGCAGTCTGTCAGAAAAGGTTCATTGGCATATGCGTTCTGAGGACAATGACGCGGCAAATCTCATTAGTTTTGCCTGAGCCTAGTGTTAAACAGGTGTTAGTGATTCGCTTGACTGCGTATATATTGAAACCCATTCTGTGCTGTGGACTTCTGACTACGACGCGGCGTACATACGCTTTCGAATAACCATATTCTGACTACTGACTTTTCGGCATGAGCACACAGAGATCAGGCCAAAGAGAATGCGCGTCCTTCTACGTCCGCAGGAAGGGTAGCCGCGAAAGGCAGTGTGGAATTTCTAGATAAGCACAGTTTCTTATTGCCTTGTTTAATGTCCAAGGAAAGTAATGCGCGAACTTGGAGTAATTCTTTCGAAACGGACCTTTTCAGGCACGGTCCGAAATTTGAGATGAATATTTGAGCTGAAATCCATCAGCTACTGCGGAATAACCGCTTAATATTCACAACCCGCCAACAGACAGCCAGTAGTATAGAATTGTGCGATGATTTACCATACTAACAACACAGGTATTAGCTAAAAGCCCAGACAAACCTTGGGAAAGAAAGACGAGAATTTTTTACGATCAAGGCAAAAGCGCTAGTTCGAAAGATTGGTTGAGAAGTAAACTCGGTCGCTGGACCAGTAACTGTATTCGCATCCCATCCCAAATTGATGCTGAAATCCGTCATCTGAAACAGCAACAAATGGAAGTAGCGGACACAGGTTGTGCAGTGCTTACAGACATACCCCAAACAATCACATCCCTAATAGAGTTAAATGACCTCACATTCACTACGGATGTTTCCAATCGAGACCGCAATTAGTTGGTCGGTCACATCCGCGTCATTAATCGACGCAATTGACGCCAGAAGCAAAGAGGTAAGTTCCAGGATGCAGTCCAGAAAAAAATGTGATCGCTGGAACAAGAAGCTTATTGGTCTGGCGCTTCGGATTCTCTCTCGAATCCATCATCAGAGACAGCTGCAAGTAAGGCTGGTGGAGGGACAATAAGTGTAATATTTGCAGGGCGCAGTTGCCATCTCACTATATACCTACTATATCTAACGGCTCTCGCGTTCATCGTTTGGGCCCGTATTTGATGTGATCATTGCCTGTTGGTCCGCCACCATTCGTTAGCTTTCGCAATTTAGTTACCGTTGTTTATTATTGGCGTAATAATTAATCGGCAATTTGGCCCGTTGTCGCCGGGACTGTTGGTCGCCTGCACCCTTCCCGCGTGGCTAACTACTCTGCGTAGGCAGTGCTAGGACAAAATATTGAGGCGGGGGGGGGGGTCATTGCGTTTGTTAGACGACTGCGGGCCGGAGAACCATGACTCAAGGAGTTCGCGTCTTACGCAGTTGTTACCCCTGCAACTATCGGGCGCCAAGTAATGAGACCGAAAGATCCACTGTAATGCTAGGAAACGTCTGGAGTCGTTTACGGAGTCTGGTGCGGCTGCAAACAAAGCAAATACGTCAGAGAAACTAAGAGATTTCTTCGGACGCGGATGGCCGAAAATGCGGCGGCAGTAAGGAGAAAGGACAATAGCTCTCAGGTCGCGGCTTATTCGACGGGGTCCGGCCACAGCTTAAAGTTTAGTACGGCCGAAATTCTCGCAAGAGGTGACAACCGCGTGAGCCGCGAACTCCTTGAGTCATGGTTCTCCGGTTCTCAGTTGTCTGACAAACGCAATGACCCCCCTCCCCCTCAATATTTTGTCCTGGCACCGCCTACGCAGAGACTTGCGAGCGTGACTCCAAAACACCGAACAAACAAACTGCTTATCCCAGAGATCAAGTTTACTTCCGATTAGTCAGTACCTGGAGATAAGCAGGGGAAATACGGCCAAACACAAATAAAACCAACAACAACAGACCATTTGTTTTATCAGCCGTGAGTGTGGTTGTGGTAGGCGTGCGTGAATTCAGATCTAAAAACAGAAAGCGGGCTTTAGTGAGACAGGATGAAATTTAGAACTGCTTTAAGAAGAATATAAGTCATTTAGGTGTAAGACAGAATGCCATGAGTTGAGAAAGGTTTTTAATAGAGTTGGGTTGAAACAAGTGGGGAGCATTCAGTTTCCTTTTCAGTTTAGTTTAATTTATTGGAGGGAAACGTACGTGTTGAACCTTTGAAATGCCTGCTTGTTACATGGAAGGAAATTGTATCAGAAATTTGAAATTAGAAACATCAAACAGCTGCATATTTCTTCCGAAAACCGGTCAGATAACGAATTGTTAACATTATTAAATGTGGTAGGGGGCGCTCACCGATCGTTCTTACGGAACTCACTCGTTCCGTTGTGCATTATGGACTCTCTCTCGTGCCCAACCGGCAGCCGCACAGCGGCGTATGATATAAGCAGAATGATATTACCGACAAATCTGTTGTCCAGTGGTCAGTCTCTGAACAACTGTGCTGCAGAATATTGGTGTGATCTCAGTTTCTGAGGGAGACGACTTGGAGCCAACATTCACATTGACTGGACTCGGGATAATTATACAATAAGACGCCAGTGTTACTGAAATACGGTCAGTAACATTAGAACAATGAGGAATCGTTAGAACGGAACGCTAAGACGATATCGGTCAGATGATATTATGTTTGGTGGCCTCGAAAGATAAGAACGTCAATTATATGAAGTAGCTCCCTCTTTATTAGAGCAGCTCTGTTATTACTGGCGCAGTAATGGCTTGGATAAGGTGGAACTGTGCTCTACGTAGACCACAGAGTTCGTGTGAGTACGACAGAAACCACACGTTCAAATCATCGAAGTTTCAATAAACAGTAAATACGAGCTGCTGCGTGTCCACTTATATCAGAAGCAAACGGTCTTGGAGAACAAGCTAATCTGAGAAGGAAACATGAAACATTAAGTGACAACAGTTGAAGGAGATGTCAAGCCCCGCAAATACGACCTGGGACTTTGGATGAAGGGCCATGTTTCTCTATGAGAGAGCGTGACATGGTGCTATTTTCGTCAGAAGGCAGATAGTAGACTTGCCCAAAGGAAGAATTCTGCACTTATGAAGAACCTTGAGGTTAAACGGGTGATAGCAGCTTCCAAACTAAAACAGAAAACAACATTAGAGGTAAGTCACTGGCACACAGCAATAGCGGTCATCCAATGTGAGCAAGTCGTTCAGTACATTGTCCTGGGAGACAAGATCAATATAGGGATTTCACTGTTCCTAAAGCACAAGCAGTCCTGGCGGGCAAATTAACAGGATCTCTGGAAAATTGGTTCGAGAACTACCTTAACGAGACCGTTTCAGGACGGCTAATCGAGGTAACTGACAGCGACATCTAGCCTTATTGCTCTTAGCTACTCGAGTCCTGCGCACTCAAGAAAAGTACAAGCCGACACCCCTAATCTATCTCGATGGTTTGACAGAGATTGAACGAGTCGGCGTCTGAATATACAGTGAAATAGCATCTTAAAGCATGGTTTGGAAAAGGAAATAGTAAGGTTGTGAACGTCTTCGTTCCCGAACAGTTGTTTGGTTTTGGCAACCGCATGGAAGGCAAGAAGACCTTCGAAGCGTACGTCAAATGATGAGCTACTGTAGGCCAGAATGGCAGCATCCAATTGCAGTAGAAGACGCGTCGAAACCTTGTCTACACAAATCGGTCGCGTGGGCGCAGCAAACGTCAAGCAGACCCAACAGTCCGCACGGCCCAAAACCCACCAGCCGGGTGCTTGCTGACAGCTCCGAAGACGAGTTACCCGATAGTCCGGCTGCCAAATACCCGGAGAGTCCACAGGTGGCGGATAATGGAACGGCCGTCAGCAAAGGTCAGCTGCGAAATAAGCCGACTCACTGGTCTGATGAACAAGCGGTCGTGGAACAGCATCAATTGTGTTGTTGGGACGCTGAAGGCTGAGGTGTGGCACGCCTGATGCCACATGACATGGCGATCGTAAACCACCATCAAATAAGTCTGCTCTCCAAGGTCGTCTTGTGGTCAGGTTCTTGAGCCACAGAACTGGAGCAGACAACCTCGAAGAAACGATCCGAACAACTCGTCTGCGCATAAAAGTCCTAAGGGCCTTTATGGAAATGTCCGACATAAGTATTACGATCCATGCTACGACATCCACAGAAACCGGCGCGCTTTGGAACCCCGGCCCAGTGGTGCGGGATACCAGCATGTGGTCTGTACTACCCAATCGAGAACAGATTCGACATTGAATGCTGGACTGCGCGAACGTTCCTGAACCCTGGTACCCAAAGTCCGGTGGCACAGTCTTCACTTGTAGCATGTTAACGTCTGATCCCCTCCTGAAGTCCGAATCTTAGACTCAGTTGTCCAGTAAGACCACTCCCACTTTACCCTACACCACAGCTCCCCACACGACTCTTCTGATAGATACGCTGTACGGATCGCTCTCCCGCAACAAAACCATGCCCCGTCTCTCTCTGTGTGTGTGGAGGGTCATATTTGTGTACGCGCCAACATCGGCTGCCGGCCAGTGCGACAAAGGAACCCTCTTTTCACAACTGCAAGAATTCGCTGGAAGACTCTCTTACCGCGATCTAATTGTTGACGAGAACCGCGGTGACTATACTGAGTCTGGAGAGTCTTCAAACAGTCCATCCAAAGAGGACGAAATCCCCACTGTTGACAACGGTGGGGAGGCGAGTTCGTTTGTGGTGACTGGGGAGATAAGACAAAGTGTGAGAACTGTCGGGGCATAAGCCTCATCGACGTTGTTACAAAGGTCTTCACTGTTGCCATCATCAGGCGACTTCAGTGTACATGAGCCGAGGATGAAACCCAATAAAGCCGGGTTTCGAACATGAAGGGGATGTACCGACCAGATACTTACATTCCGGCGTATTCTTGAACTTGGCCATCGCTACCAGCAATCGACGGTCATCTACCTTGTTCATTTCGTCCCTGCCCTTTGTGAGCTACTGCGACGAATAATGGGATAATACGGTGGGCCGGGAAAAATCCTCGTCGTGATTAAGGTCTACGTATTATCGCAGCCCTACAACACGAGTTGTGGCCCACATAAATCCTTCTCAGATATTCCGATATCCCTTCCCGATATTCAGCTTGGCGTTTGACAAATGTATTCTGTTTCAAATTCCCCCCAACTACGACAGTGACCGTATTTACGTAAGGGTCCTACACGATTTTTCGGTGCTGAATTTGCACCAGGGTGCCCGCTGGCTGATCTCGACTACGCTGATGTTGTCTTGCTGACCTGCAAACTGTGCTGACGCGGGTGAATGGTGCAGACAAATCGGTCTGTTTATCCATAAAAGCTGGCAGGACTAAAATGGTTCGAAGCCACATCCCTTACCAGGAGATGACAGCCCTTGAGATTAAAGGTCGGTGGCTTGAAGAAGTAGAGTTTCAACTATCTCGGGCGAGGCTGCTGGTGAGTGGACACGGTCGGAAAGACATTATCCCTCGAATCGACGCTGCTTGCGGAGTTTTCACAGTCCTTAGTAAGTGTACATGAACCCAACAGGGCATCTCTAGGCCACAAAAATTCGCCTGTACCTGGTATGCGTCCAGTCAGTCCTATACGACTGTGAGTGTCGGGCAGTGGGAAGGAGAGAGAAATCAGAGGTATTTGAAAACCGCTGTCCTAGAACCATCCTTTGAGCGAACTACATGGAAAATCTCGGATGAAACGATTCGCGTTCGCGGCAACATCGAGAGGATCTCTCACGCCATCCAAGAAGGGCGACTGAAATGACTTGAGATTTTCCCTTGTTGTCCGCTCAAAGAATTTAATTTTGTCGTATCTCATCTGACACTATTGTCCACCCGAAGGCGTTGAAGAGGTCGATTCAACACCTGAGTCATCACACTTCATCGGGACATAGCGGTTGTGGAATCCTTGGTTTTCAGTATTTGTCGCGCGGAGACAGTAAATTCAGCTCCAAAGATTGTCCGCCGCAGACTGTCCCGCATGGACACTCACAATCCGTAACATCATATAGATCAAGACTACAGTTGCATCAAGCATAAATAGTAATGGCGTGGGTTTATGAGTGTTAGGCTGTGCGCGTGGAAGATGGACAGCTGGAAGTGATTGACTACCGATGCCTAAGCGAAGTACACTAAATTGGCCTTGAATGCGACAGTTTGCAAGCGTTGAAACAACATCACGAGGATATCACAGGCTGTCCAATAACGGTGGGTGAGGTGGCTTAAGCACGTTCTTCGTTTTCCTCCACATGGCTTCATTGTTAGTGGCCTAGATCAGGCGCAGCTGCCTACCTGGAGGCGTCGAAGTACGACAGTTTGCAAAGACATGTACGTAGTCCTTAGATCTTCGGTGTTCTGTCACCCTCGTTGAAGAACAAAATAGGTTAAACTCCCCAGACTCGCTGCCGCAGATCGGCACTCGGGGAGAGGTATAATTCACGAAATCGTTGAGGTTAGGCATGATCATAGCTGCACTAGCCCTACAACTGGCATCTCGGGATGAGTTAGGTTCTCCGTATTGCCGTTCTTTACATTATGCATGCTTCCTTTAACATTTTGCCCTAACTTTCGCGAACTTGGTAGATCATCATGTGTGTAACTACCGACCCAGTTACGATAGTACCACGTTACTACGCTGAGCGATGTATAAACTGTTAAAGAAATACGTGCCAGTCCGTTTATCTTCTGGACTCGCCGGTGGAAATTCTTACAAAACTACAGCAAACTGATAGTCCGTTGCCGAACGTCATGGAATCTTAAACTGCTTATCTGCTTTTCCCTTCGCGAGTTATCTCGGTGGACGGAAGAAACTGATGAGAAGTCCATCCATGCCCTCGGCGACTTAGTGAGATGGACATATAAGTTGGCAGCCCACGCAATGGCCACAAAGTTAGGCTTCTGCATACACATAGCAGAGGTCCACTGCCCAAAGGGCTTGGTGTACGTGAACATTTTGGACGTATAAGCGGTGGACGATTCCAAGTGGACACCTTAACATCAAATAGACGCATCAGTCTTGGTGAGAAGACAGTATGTGTGAAGGACATTTTGACAGTGCAGGGGGTGTCCGGGTAGTATATAGCGAGTTCATAAATGTGTCTGACTACTTTCTTTGTTGTGGAATCTTCGACCTTAAAGATCGATACACTGACTTTTCAGGTGTAATCAGTCGTGCGAACTTACCTTTGTTTTTTTCTAAGTATGCTTCCTTTCCCCGTGACAACTCGTACGTTTTACTGAAAATTATAGACGGCCGCTCATTGCCATTATCAATCCCGTCCTCAATTTGGACAGTGCTCGCGAGCCCTACAGCCACAGAGATCAAAATTAGTGATCTACGAACACTATGGGATAAAGTGGACGTTGTTGCCTACCTATGTGATATATTGCAAAATAGAGGTATACGCCATTCGAAACAAAGACTGTCGTGTTGAAGTTTGTCAACTGAAGGGCGCCCTCACAAGGCGTCTCAAAAGATCCCTGGTTGCCCTCCGGAAGCCGCGTACTAGGTCGGATTCCATTTTGGATGAGACTGGCAGGTAGTCCCACTATTCTTTGAAAATGCTTACTTCGTTTAGCACCAATCCTGGCGCATCATGCCCATCATCGACCCTGTCGGATAACAATACGCGGAGACCCCATTAAATATAGATTTCTCTCAAACTTTTTACAACAAGGACACAAAAACAAATTCATTAAAATAACTTCGGCCTAAATTCGTTTTGGGAAGTGGTAGAATTTGGGGTGTTTATACGAGGATGGGGGAAAAGTCGTTCGTAGGTTGAAAATGAATAGTTGAGTAGAAAATTCACAAGGACAGCCATATTTGGCGCAACCGCTGTATAGTGACATTTCGCTGTCGCTGAGTTTACTAACAAAACCAGTTACGGCTCAGAGCAGTGTAGGTTATTGTGCGCCGTTGTTAAACTTGTTCAGCCGAAAATTTTCAAATTTATTCGATGTCAAACACATGGTTTACAATGTGCCTCAGTCAGTCGGAAGTTTATAGTCAAATTGGGTAAGTATGCAATTCAGTGTCTCACTGTCTGCACATGTAGACCTTTTCGCTACTTGGAACACCAATGGCGCTGCCAAGCTATCCGATTTGGAGTCTACCTTCACGAAGCGACTCAAAAGGTCATTGGGCAATCACGTTCAACGGTTTCAAATGAAGAGTGACAGGCCTACCTGGACAGGTGGGTAAATTAACTTCTACATCTTATAACATTAATCCTGTCCATCAGAAAACACTCCGGGATCTTCGACAGGAAATCGTCTTTCATCCTCGCAAGCGTCAGCAATGTACTAACTTTTTTCGAACTACTTAATCCAATAAAAATTTCCCAATTAAGCAGTCTAGACTGCTTAATTGGGAAATTTTTGAAGCTTCAAAATAATTGAAAACCTTTGGCATGGTCACGTCAATTTGGCCGTTCAAGTAACGCGCACAGCGGCGAGCTAAGTAGACCAGGACTGGGATGACAAAGGCAACTAGAAAATAACAGAACACAGAACGGGTATTGGGGTAAGTAAACGCAGCGTGCGCAGTGTCTAACGTCCCGCTTTCGCCGCTCCTGAAGTATCTCGAAAAATAGTTATTTACTCGATATCTGAACGACGGACAAAATCGACACCTATCCGATATAAGTATCTCGGAAAGTAGATATATATCTATTTTCCGAGTAAATATCTACTCGATATCGTTTGCTACTAGTGTGATAGCAACCGCATGGACAAAAATCCGGGCCAAAGCGCCATACCTATCGCGGCTTTTCACGGTAAGTCGTTGTTGCTTGATATGGATTTGCTGTCGGATACTAGTTAATGCATTAACTAGTTACATGTAACTGCCGGAACTTGTTACAGAGAACATGAACATTAGAAAACTTAAACTGGGGCTTGTTTTGAAGTTCATTTAAATAAAGCCAGATTCTTCACCTTACGATCCAGTAAGTATGTAGCGGCCGAGGACGTCAAGGGTAGCACACAACCACGTAACGGAATACCGAGGAAGAGATCCTGGCTTGTGTTGATCTGAATACGATTGTTAGCAGTTCGCGATACTCATCCATACATAAAGGAAGAAAAAACGATCGGTGGACGAGAGATATAATGAACAGAAAAGGGAATCGCAAAGGAGTATAATGACAGTTAAAAGTACAAACGGGATGAGTTACAACAGTCGAGTGACCTGTCTGGGTGGAGAGGCGAGGCCAACATGCCAGCTGGAAAACCGGTGTGGAGCGCAGCGCTGGGGGCAACTGCAGGGAAGGGCTGAGGGGGTTGCCGATGTAGTGAGGGAAGCGGTACAAACGTTACCTCACGATACGGAGCGGGAGAAGGGATCGGCGGAAGAGAGTGGAAGGTACACTGGCCATCTTCACCAATGAATGCCCAAAGCCTCTTATCGAAACTAGACGAACTAAAACTTTGCCTTGTTGAGCTGTCCCCAGATGTTTTAGCAGTAACTGAGACCTGGCTGTCTGGGAATATTAGCGATAACGAAGTAGCCTTGTCTGGATACCAAATTTATCGGAGGGACAGGGAACGTCGTCAGGGTGGTGGTATCGTTGTGTATGTGAATGACGGTCTGGCAGTGTCGGATAACACCACCAAGTTTGCGTGTAGTACGGAAGCTATCTGGTTGACCATCAAGGCTACCGGTTCCCCGTGTCTCGATGTCCTCACTGTCTACCGACCACCTAGGACAGATCATATCGCCGACACTCAACTATTCGAGCAACTGGAGAAATTTTCCAGTCGACCGAACATCATGATCGTGGGCGACTTCAACGCACCAGGAACAAACTGGAATACCCTCCAAGCGTCAGGTCCAAAATCAGCATTCGATTGCCGCCTGTTGAGCAAAACATTAAATGCGTGCCTCACACAACATGTAATGTTCCCAACGAGAACACGTGAAGGACAAAGGACAAACTGCCTGGATCTGGTCTTTACGAAAACACCAGACAGCATAGACGAGATCGCCTCCATGCCGCCCCTTGGCCGAAGTGACCACGTAGTGCTTATGTGGGATTATTCGTTATTCTCCATTTCACATACGCCAGACCACAGAAGGCGTAATGTTTGGCGGGGCGACTTCAATCAGATGAGGGCAGACTTATCCGGTCTTGACTGGGGCTCATTGTTTACGGGAAGTGCCAAAGATGACTGGGAGCTGTTCAAGAATGTCCTTCTGCAGCTCATCAACAACCACTGCCCACTGACTAGTGTAAGACTGAACAAACGCCCTGGGTGGCTAAATAGCAAGCTCAAGAAAGAAATCAACAGAAAGCACAAATTGTGGAGAAAATACTGCGTCACTAGACAAGCTGAATGCTTCAACACCTACAAGACACAGAGGAAGAAAGTGAGGAAGCTGATAATGCAGACGCGGCGGGAATTCGAGAAGAACTTGCTACAAAAGGCAACGCAGAACCCAAAATTGTTCTACAGCTACCTCCGACGAACTACAAGGAACAGGCATCAAATCCCCTTGATAAAGACTACTGATGGCGTTGAGATCGCTGATAGTAGGGATAAAGCTGCGTATTTTTCACGGTTTTTCCAATCAGTCTATACAAACGAGG
>CACRXP010001044.1:47540-92102 GCA_902702965.1 Spirometra erinaceieuropaei | reverse complement strand
GAAGCCATGAAGATTCTGAAACTTTTCCGACTAAACAGTCAAGATAGCGCGAGCTCTCAAGGGATGATACCAAGGCCTTTAAAGATAGTTTTAGAAAGTAAACCCCAGAGGGATCTTCTACTTGAACGAACGGTAGGGGGATCCCTGGCCATAGAGGTCTTTTTTTCAACCGGATTACTCAGTACAAGAGAAAATGAAATGGAGGGCGCTGAAGGCGGAGCTGGCGACCTTGAAAGCACAGGGAGAGAAAGTACTAGTAATAATGAACAGAGTGATTGTTCGACGACAAAGACCCCTCCTGTGGAGGACGCCTTTAATTTTAATTTATTATTAAATGCCAGTTTGCAGGCATTGTCAAGGGAAGCAATTAAACACAAATCCGACCAGCAGTGAAAAAAAACTCCTGTGGAAAAGGAGTAAAAATATAGTTGATGGTGGTTTTTATGGTTTGGAGGGTTCAGAAGAAAAAAAACTGCTGGCGGTAGATTTTCGGCAGTCAAGAAGGGGGGGAAGGGGTCGCACGGTATCGGAGATTATCGGACGTCAAATTCCTTTCATGAAGTTGGGGATAGTCAAAGTAGAGGCGTTGAGGAACAGCTGGTGAGACCGGCCATAGTGTTCAGAGACCACAAACGCCATCGCTATGGTTGAGTCGATCAGTGGATTCAGAACCCAAAATTTGAGGAAGCTTTTCTGAGTGCAAAAATCGAGTAATATTTCTCCTATATAAAGGACAATTTTGCAGAGTTTTCACACTCATTGGTAGTTTATTCCAAATAGCAATTGCATTTACAGAATAGAACCGACGATATTTACCAGCACGTGCCAGAGGCAGAGATAAGAAGACCTCACGGTGACTGTTACGTCGTTGGTGGATATGATGTCTTAAAGAAGTGAGTGGGTTAAATGTGTGATTATATAAGAGTTTAAATAGCGAAAATAGTCCCTTTTGTAATCTACGGAACTATAAAGGATCAAGGCCCGTAAGCCGGCAACGTTCTTGGTAAGACAAATGTGGGTGTTCTGGGGTTAAAATTCTCTTGGTAAAAAAGTGTTGAATGGATTCTATTTTATTCCGCTCAGTAGCACGCATGAGGCTAAATAAAAACGAACAGTATTCCAGACCAGGTCTAACGTACATGTTGTAAAGGCGAATTCTGATGTCCCTAGTTTTAAAGTTTCGGAGGATAAACCCGGTCGTTCTGCGTGCTTTAGAGACTATCAAGGCACAGTGCTCCGAGAGATTGAGACTCTTGGAGTATGATATGCCCAGATCCTTAGTAAACCTGGGCACATTTATGGAGTGACCTTCAATATTTAGTTGAGGTTGGTGATCGTCGCCAACCACCATGACTGAGCACTTATGCCAAGAAAGAGAAAGGCGCCATGTGCGGCACCACTGGGCGAAAGCCTGTAGATCGCTCGATGTCACGATCTGCCGGCTTATATCGATATGCAACTTTAGGATCAACGCATACATGAAAGGCTTACCATTCTGAAAAAAATCGTGTACATCATTAACGAAAAGGCAAAATAAAAGCGGGCCGAGTACACTACCTTGAATGACTCCACTCCTCACACGTGTGGGGTTGGAGATGGTATTGGAAATCTTAACTCGTTATACTAACGAAGGCCACACTGCCGGGCAACTAATTCGAAGCAACAACCTATATAAAATTAAGTTCTTCTACGGAAATATACAAAGTCTCTTGAAGAAACTCTACGAACTTAGAATAATTGTGGCCGAACTATGTCCTGATGTTATTGCATTAACTGAAACGTGGCTCACCCCAGATGTTACAGACCCCCAAATACAGTTAGCTGGTTATCAATTGCTAAGACGAGACCGAACCAAAAAGCGAGTTGGCGGAGTAGCCCTATATATCAGCAATGAGGTCGAATATAACCCTGTTGAAGAATGTGTAAATGAGCATGGTCTGGAGATGCTGCAGTGTCATTTGCTGGTCCCCAAAGCCGAAAACGTTACTATCACCGTTGTATATAGGCCTCCAAATCAACCTGCCGACGAAGATCAAGCGTTAATCACTCGACTCCGCGAGGACAGTCGAAAGCAAAACATGATTATTGTAGGAGATTTCAGTGCTCCGCGGATTAATTGGGACCTTATGACAGTTAAGGGCCACAGACAAGGATCCGACCAAATGCTATTAGACATGGCATTTGATGAATTTCTGTTTCAACATGTACGAACTGTGACTCGGATGCGTGAAGGTCAGAGAGCTAGTTGCCTAGACCTTGTGTTTACCAAGAACGAGGAAAGCGTTGATGAAATAAATGTAGGCCCGCCCCTAGGTTCTTGTGATCACATGACATTAATGTGGGAGTCGACACTCGTTGCTGTCCCCGAACGAAGCTCAAAGTCGTTAAGAAATGTCTGGCGGGGTAACTTTGAGGCCAGAGGTAACTTTGAAATCAGAGATTGGACACACACTATGGACGGAAGCATTACGAGGAGACGTCAACGAATGCTGGACAACCTTCGAATCAATAATGAGAGACCTGATTGAACGATACTGTCCCCTCAAGAAACATCCAACCGGAAACAAACCGAAATGGTTGACAACATCGGTTAAGAAGGAAATCCGAAAAAACGCAAGCTGTGGAAAATCTTCTTACAAACGGAGAACCAAGAAAAACTTCAAGAATTCAGACAACAACGAACCTTATGCAAAAGACTCATCCGAGAAGTACGAGCTTCTTATGAACTGAAGCTCCTAGAAGAGGCGCAGCAAAAACCTAAAGCGTTCTATGCATATATCAGGAGCAGTACGAAAAACCGGGACCATCTGGCAACCTTAAAGGACAACAATAACCGAATTGTGAGCGATGGCTTTCAAAAGCCCAGCTTCTTTCCGAGTTTTTCCAAAGTGTCTACACCACGGAACCACCCCTCCAGTCCTGTTCTCTTCCACTGCCCGCCAACCAACCACTTATAAGCACAGTATTTTTTTTTACTCCGCAGTTAGTTTTAGCAGAGCTAAATAAGCTTGATCCGGCCAAGTCACCTGGACCAGATGAGATCCTAGGTGTACTTCTGCGTCAGCTAGCCGAAGAATTAGCAGAGCCACTTTCTATAATTTTCCAAAAATCGCTGGAAGCTGGCAAACTACCTGACACATGGAAGTTGGCAAACGTCGTACCTATCCACAAGGGAGGATCACGGCTATGTCCCACGAACTACCGGCCGGTTAGTTTGACATGCAGTTGTTGCAAACTGATGGAAAAATTAGTTAAAAAATCTATTACATCACTCGATACTTTCCGCTGTCACATCGCCTCAGTTCAACATGGCTTCTGCGAAAAGCGGTCGTGCCTCACAAACCTGCTTTCTTCACTCGAACATTGGTCAAAGGCCTTGGATGAAGGACATCCGGTTGATGTCATTTACTTCGACTTCAGCAAGGCGTTCGATTGCGTCCCACACAAGCGCCTCATTCAAAAGTTGTCAGAAGTAGGGATAAGAGGAAATCTTCTGAACTGGATTCAAGATTTCCTAAACGGACGGCGACAAAAAGTCATTGCGGGCGGCTACTGCTCAGAATGGGCACCTGTTACGAGTGGAGTCCCACAGGGGTCAGTTCTTGGGCCGCTCCTATTCATTATCTATGTAAATGACCTGGTACGGGAAGTGAAGTCGGAAATAGGGCTCTTTGAAGACGATCTTAAACTTGGGAGAGCGATAAAAGATGAAGATGACGTCAAGATACTACAAGAGGACGTAGAGAATTTGCAGGCATGGAGCAAGAAATGGTGCATGACATTCAAAGTCAAAAATGTGCAGTAATGCACGTAGTATCAGTGAGGCGAAGAACAAATGTACCACCACGACAGTATCTCCCGGACAATCAACCACTTAAAACCGTAGATGTGCAAAAAGATCTCGGTGTGTTCATTAAAGACGATCTAAGCGTCACCACGCAGTGTTCTAAAGTCGCTGAGCGGGCAGTGTCCGTTATGAGCGCGATACGCAGAACGTTTATACACTTGAATAAAGATGTCTTTGGCAAAGTATACGGGACATTTGTGCGGCCGCACCTGAAATATGCGGTACAGGCTTGGCGGCCGTGGCTTCGGAGGAATCTAGATATCCTTGAAGGTGAAACAACGGCGTGCTACGAAGGCTGTTCATGGCCTAAAAAATTTCACGTACGAGCAGCGCCTGACGGCCTTGTACCTTTATCCCTCCACTACAGACAGGACAGAGGTGACCTCATAGCAACGTTTCAGTTGGTAAAAGGACTTAATATGGATGTCGACTGGGAAAATTTTTTTGAAATGGCACCAAAGTCCAATCTCAGACGACATGATTACCAGCTAAAAAGGGAACTGTGCCACGCAAATCGACGCTCCTCCTTTCTCTCACAGATGGTCATTCACCAATGGAACTCTTTGCCGGAGTTTGTTGTTAATTCCCCTACCGCGAACGTGTTCAAGAGACAACTGGATGCTTACCTGCTGAAAGGCAACCCGACCTGCCGAAGCCTGATCTAACGGATTACTGAAATGACTATAAATATACTACTAACAAGATTTCAACAGATCCCATTTTGTGCGTCAAACTTATCCCATATTGAAATTTTCACAGTCCGAATGCGCTGAACAAAGTTTTCCGCAATTTTTCGCGAATATAATATCACTTTCGCCTTTATGTGACATTATTAGATTTATGAATTCTCCTTACTAAAACTACAAGCAAAAGCTTTGCAATTTAACTATTTTCCCTTATATCTATACCCTCTTAATGGAGTTTTCAGGGCTTCTGTCGTTTACTCCAAATATACTGATTGATATTGACTGATAACAAAATTCTGTAATAAACGACATGAAAACAGCATTGATTTATTACGATACTTATATCGGTATCTCGCCTTTTCAGGCGGGGTGAGCATCCACGCAGAGGCGAACGCAACTTGCTTGATAGATTAACAATCTTCCAGTGAGCTGTCTAGACCAATTTACCATTTATTGTGCTCATCACTGGCCAAATAAATTGGTCCTTGAGTGCAATTCAATCTGAAGAATATGGCTTGTTTTAGCCGTATGGTGTTACAAAATTGTTAGTATTCTGGAAGCCTATATTTCGAAGCCCGTGGTTCAGTACGAAGGGCGATTTGGCCCCGCCTAGCCCGATGAGGGCCATGTTTCGGCAGGAATATATCGAGAACGTCCGCCCAATATCAATCAAGACAGCAACAATTGTAGGTGCAAATGCTATAGGTTTGTTGTATATATTCTGCCATGCCTGAAGCTCCTAAGTTTTTTTCACTTTATATGGCTCGAACAGACTTTCAATGAAGCCAATCTCCATATGTGAATAGACACACAGCGGCCGATTAGGTTTTTATATCCAACAGACTCTGAATGTTTGGCGCTAGTTACTAAGAGGCGACCACATATACGAAGTCTAAATTAAATTGGAATGAGCAGAAGATCAAGGCAAACAGGTTTGTCCACACTTACGATCGATAGTTCTGGATGCCAAACCTACTAGTATAAGTTGGATACCCAAGTGTGAGAATGGAGTATTTGCCGGAATTTCTCGAAATTGAAGTTGCCGGGACAGATGACACGATGACAGTCAAACAGTTGTAAGTCAGAGACGCAAGAACTGGGACAACTGAAAACCATAAAAATTTCAAATAACGGAGGCTTTTTAAAACTGATGTAGGTAGAACAGTCATAAGCATTTATGCTTGAAATAAACCGTATTTATCGGCGTAAAGAGGAAATGATGTAAAGCGCTCTAGGTCGCTGTCTCATTGGCTATCTCAATTGTTGTTTGGATTTGGAATTCTCCACGATTTATTTTCTGACAGATAGAAAATGAATCGTATGACCGTAGCATACGTTTCGGACCTCAGCGACTATAAATTTGCCAAAAATGCGTTAAATGAATCAAAGGAAGCCGCGTTTGCCGCACTGAAGCATGCATGTGGATCGTAAGCTTATTTTCATCGCACTTACCATTAAGTAGTATTAAATCAACTCTCGTAACTGTGTCATTTAATCAGCTGGCCCAGAGCAAAACCGAAATTTTGGATACTGTTTATAACGCAGATGTGCTTGTCGTCGATATGAGCGTCAAGGTTGGTTTACCATTTTCATAAACATGTTCTTCAGGAAGAGCAAGCAATCCTCCTTTACCACCTCGGCCTCCGAGAAAGCTTAAAACTAAGTACAAACGTGGCAATGGTTTGTACTACAGAGAAGAAACTAATAAACAATCTTTCGGTATGGCATATCCTCTGTCATTTACTCGGCAGTCCTTGATAGGTCAAAACACGACTGTTTTCCCGTACATGGTGAATGACGACGGCCTTGCTGTGGTTGTTACCGCTAATAACACTACAGGAGATTTGGAAAATTTGAAGTCACAGTTGTTGAAGTTACCTGCGCTTTCGGTGGAACTCAAACATTTTTTCATGGAGGCGCGCAAGAAGACTCGGTATGTTTTTTTATACTCGTGACAGTGACTACAGCTCGTCCACTTCATACCATTGAATACCTTTAATTTTGCCAGTTTTAGAACGTCCTCATAGGTCTGGCTAATTTTTCCTTAAACTACCTACTTGATATGTTCATAAGCACTTTATAATCGCCCGTTCGCCGTGCTTACTCACGTGAGGGCAATTGATTGCGCCGTTATTCCTGGCTTCAGCTTAGTCCACGTTCATTTTAAAACGGCCAAGCCCCACTGTTGATTTTTTCCAGTTTTAGCTGCTTATCCTAAGTCAGCTTTTTTTTCCACGAAGCTGTTTTACAGCAGATTCTACAAAAGACTCGTTTGTTGCTAGTTTTAGCATGTTCCTGTAGTTCTTTGACTGGAGGTGAACACCCCGTGTACGTAATTTTAATATTTTATTGCACGTCGTATGTGCCATAGTACCATTAGCGTCATGCCGGTCGTGTCTATTAAATGGGTGCTAGTTATTAGATCTACTCTAGCACTGGTTTTGGTGATGTTCGTAGATCAATAGACCACCATATTCCATGAACTCGACGTTCGGCTCGCGCAAAGTTTCCTTTGTTCTGTCCAGAAATGCATCTACGAGTATTGTCTGGCGTTTTCCTGTCTCACTTTCTAAAATATCACCCATATCATTTACTGGGGTACTAGGTTATTTTTCGAAGATTTAAAATGTCTAATTTTTCGCAGTGTTCACATGCAAGAGAAATTTCTTCTGGACCTTCGGCGAGACCGCGAAGAGCTTAAAGGAAATGAATTACGGGAGGTACGTCGATGATATTCATTTCGATTCACGTATAGTTTTCTTGACACTGTCCTAACAGAATAAACCGTAGATCGATACTTTAGAATCCCGAGTCTTTGAACTAAAGTCATGTAAATCCGATCACTGTGTCCATTACGGTGGAAAGTTTAGATCGTTCATATGATCATAGTCAACAAAATGCCTTTAAAACACCGCGCCACCTCACGACAGTCCAACCGTCATTATTTATTTTCGCCGTATCCACCACAGCAGGGCGGACGCAGGGACAGTGACTTGGGAGTGTTAGTAGACCTGTGGATCACCAGCCGCGCTATCTCCTTTCTCCCCCACCTGAACCCAATTTCAAGACAGAGTCAGCACGATCTCAGGCGGGATCGAGCGCAGTGGCCGACAACACTAAGCAGCTCGTCTCCGCGTGCCACACACGCCTGGTCCGAAGCCACTTTATAAACACACTCATAATACTAATGTTGGCGTTTTTCGTTGCTTATCTTGAACTTCCCTTCGCACCGCCATTCGAAATATTCTGGTTGCCTGTGAACCGCGTCATTACGGTACAGGTTTTTACTTCGTTTGACGCCAAGAACGTCGGATTTTTATTTGCGAGCGAGCCTTCTGGCACATAATTCGTACCTTGAGAGGTTTCGCAAACTCAGCATCTACATATCTGGTTAGAAATGTCTTCGACATTACGGCTGTGACGACTGACTGCCTGTGATCATCATGCTTCCGTTCCCCAAGTCCCCGCGCCCTTTTCGAGGTTTTTAATTGACAAGGGATTATTTGAGTGTTTGCGGCTTACATACTGCAGGCAAGCTACCAAGTCGCCGGCGGATAAGGGTAAGCATTAAAATCACTGTTGGACTCGGTCTTGAGCAGGCTTCGCTCAGCATAGTTGACGAGCAACAAATGTGTACAGTTTATGGTCTGCCAAACAAGGGTCATAGGAGTAAGCAACTTTACTCATTTGACCAACTCTAATACTTATTTATAAAGTGCATCCGCGAACTAGGACTTCGACATATTCATACCCCCCAAAGCAGCAGTATTTGTGTGAAATCTTGGTTTGCGTTTTGTGAATTCTTCCTATCTCAGTTGTTATTTCGCCGGTCAGGTGCAGAAAGTATCCCCTCCTTCGCCTCCCCACGAGCGGCCACCAGTAACTACTTTTTGGGCGGCCAGACTGACCACGGGAAAGCTTCCATATTAGCGGACGCGACAACCACCTGGTGCACAGGGTCATAATCCTAAGACCTAGTCCGTGTATTAACTCAGCCGAACACGTCCGTTTCTGCATGTGTGTTGAGAGGAGTAAATAACCTCTTTTCTAGACAAAAACTGCCCAGACTCCTCAAGACACATGAGAAGCGACTCGGCAGTAAGCGTCACGATCTTTCTTGTTTCTGTATGGCACCTTACAAATCCATGCCCATCGCCAGTCGAAATAAAGTCGGTGAACTCCAAAGAACTAAGTCGCGATACCCTGAAATAATTTCAACTCACTTTGTCGCGTTTTTGCTATTTTGTTTTCGTTGAACTATTCTTGTTCTTACTTTGATGGTCGTTCCATCAAATGCGCCACGAATTGGGCATTGCTCCTTCATCCGTTTGGACGTCAGTAAATTTTATACGCAATTCATGGGACACTTTTACTGCCTTGTGTTACGCTTTCTTCCGGGTGCTCTCCGTACTTCCTTCCCTGGAAGACCTTTTGACGCTGCTACTATCAGCCAAGTATTTCTGGCCTAACGTATATTGGCAGACCCTCTTCACAAGGTTATACATTCCTGCAGTGTGCGTTATTTAAACACTTATCTCATCGATTAAAACCAATGACTCCACCGGATGACCTAAATAATGAGTTTCTCCACTCTTTTTGTGCTCAATTTTCAGCTGTTGGTCAAGACAAAGCCTTACAGGTTTATGCACCACAATTAATACGGTGTCTTGTTAGAGCCCTTGCTTTCGTTCAAATTTTCTCAAATCCCCATTGTAGTGGCGTTCAAAGTCGCCACAGACCCCGTCCTATCCAATCAGGTGGAGTCCCATGAGATTTTTTCAACACAGCCAATAGCGCGTTTTCATGTTCAGTAATCCCACATATGTTGTGACGAAGATTTGAGCATTGTAGCAGACGATATTCCCTGAAATGCACACCCTCTTTGTACAACTGAAGGCTATACCAACCTGCCCCTTCCGGCTTATAAAAACCAAAGATTGTCGTTTGAAGCAATTCGCACCAACTCATATCAAACTGTTTATAAAATGATTTTTTGTGAAATTTCTCTTTCTACCCGATACTTCCGCGTCACTCCGGACGTAAGTGTTGTTGCATCTGTTAAATTCTTCGCTAGAATTCCATGCTCCTGGGAGATGTTAAATAAATACGTTGTTCACCCTCTCCGACCTTTCTTCCTTTCCTGCTCCTCTCGTACCTTGAGTGCCTCCTTTCACAGAGCCAGAAAAGTAATAATTACATTTGATTCAATTAAGACCAATATTGCCTAGAGAACGTGAAAATGTAGCCCAGCTAGTAGAAGCGTAGCTTCCAGTCTTTCCGGCTGGCTTGTTTGCTGCAAGTAATTTGGAAACGGTCGTTCAATGTTCCCACATCCGCCTGCTATGCCAGACTGATGCGAACTCTGAGGATTTTTGCTCAGGAAGATGACCTTTTCTAGCATCAGCGAATCTGCTCCATGTCACTTTCCGAGGCACCTCTGTGCTTAGGTGACAACAAATGTGTACCGAGATCTGTATGCCAAGTCAGACTGGCAGCACAGGAGGTAGAGGCCGCCCGCGCAAAATTGCGGCAGACATCGCGTCACGTTCACTCCTACTGTTTTTTTTCGACCTCGCCCTCGTGCAAGACTTGTATTCTACTGCTGTTCTTTACCCATTCTGCGAAATTAAAGGCTGAGTCAAAAAGCAACATTGCGGAGGTTTCGGCTGATATGTATTACTACAATGCCCAGATCTCCAGCAGCCAGGTTTGCTTGTGTAGGCCATACTGCTAAAGAAGAGCATTTTTTCCGTTCCTTCTCTAAACCCACTGTATATTCCGGTGCTCTACAGTATGTTTCCTTCTCAATTGGGTAGTGCCTGAAATGGTTGTGTTTATGCTTTGAGCCACCTGTAGCTGATAGCGCTTACGAAATGGATTTTGAGAAACTCCATTGCTGCGTGCATCTTGCATCTTAAGAAGCTATGGACCTATACTTTATAAGACTGGTAATGTTGAGGTAGCTTGCCTTATCAGAAACTCGCAAAGAACTGCGACGCTCTTCATCAGTATATCTGGCCAGTTTCCATGCATAGCTTTAGTACTGCATACCCATTTCGTTGGTGGCCATAAAGGATTTTCCGCAATCACCTTTGCTTTCTTAGATCTAGTCGAGGTCACTCTCGGTGGCAGCCTCCCTTGTAGTTTTGATTATTTGGTGTGCGCGCAACTGTTTAAGACCTTCTTCACCCTACTTGCCCCTGGATCCTGCCGCCACTGACAACTTCAAGGTCCAAGATGTGCGGTGTCGGAAAACATCGTAAATATAGAATGCTTTTTTTTCAGCAAATGAGCATGCCTTACGTTCATCAGGTTTTCGCCGAACCTTGGCCTGCTGTGTTTACGTCAAGGTCGACTGGTGCAGCGCCCGACATGAGCCTCAAAGAGACGGAATTCCGATAGTTATTGCCAAGGTCTAGGGGAGAAGCCTGCAGCCCGACGGTGCTCAAAATGTGTAGGCCGTTTGGAAGGTCTTGGAAAGTTGTGTGCAAGGAAAATCTAGGCAGAGAAGGGGAGGGGAGAGAAATTCGAATACTACCAATAACTTTGTCGGTCCTGGTTATTTCGTTTTCTCTGAGAATATTTGTCATGGTGGGGGAAATAGTTCTGTCAAACGATGACGTAACGGTCCTGTTTGGCGAACCATTATTAACCGGATGCGAAGCAGTCTTCTTGTGAGCTATCTCCAATGGGGCGGTTTGACCTATTTGTTTCATATGTGTTCCCCGCGAATTTTATCAGCAAGCCTGAACCTGACGCGCTGGTCGAAAACTACCTATTGATACAGTACGCCTGTGGACCAAAATCGGAACTGGACTGCCCTATCGTACAGCCGTTCTTTTTTTACTACAGACGACAGTACGATGTTTTCTTTGAACTGTATATGTGGGCGCATTATTTCTGCTCGTTTAACTTTGCAATTGTTAGTCTTGACGGAATGCCTGCATTTTCGATATTTCAATTGTAGAGGGTGACGAAAATGCGTCGTCGATTGGACGATCCAGGACTTTTATCCGCAGACATAATGCTGAACATGTTCCTCTCCTATCTCAAGGCCGAAGTGAGTCGTCCTAGTCTACTTTTACCCCCAGTTCTCTGTGCTGTGCTTGCCTTAATGTCCTTTATGCAAAATGGGATCAGTAATCTCGACCAATTACGCCAACTCAGTTCAGTTGGAAGGGTCCATCACGCTAAGACTAGTAGCTCTGGGTGCCGGGGAATGCCTACTCATACTGAAACGCGCCTGTTTATGATTGCTGGGCTCCTTTTGTAAAGAACCAAGCGGATTACTTACAAATCAGACGACTTTTTGCCACCGCCATGGCCACCGCTGCTCAAGAGTAATATGTCGCCAATTTCATCCAGCAGACATGCATCCTGTACTAGTTTGCTTCCCTGTAATTTGCCTAATCTTTTTACGGTAGTCTCAGAGGCTTCTCTTCCCATCCCCCCCCGCATCTGTATGAGTGTATTGCACCTTTTAGGACTATGGAGAAATGGTTCGTCTGGTGGAAGACATCGAGGCTCTTCATACACATCAAAGTATGATTAGTCTTCCTGCCATCCAGTACTACTATGCATTTGCTTTGAATCGCCGCAACGGGAAGGGTGACCGAGAAAAGGCCCTTAAAGTAATCAATGAGGTACGTGATCCCAGTAAAGTTCTTGCGCCTATTTTTCTCAAACGATATTTCGACTGTCGCAAGCGACGAGGAGGGCGCAGCAGTGAATTTATTTATAGTAAAGAGGAATTATGTTACGTTTGCCTCACTCTGTTTCCACACACCACGTTCCAATAGTAAGAAAATGCAAGACGATGGGATATGGGCTCGGGCGCCGTGCCTGACAGTGCCAACCAACCCGCACAGCTACTGGTCCCAAACTCCCCACGAACCTGCCTTCAGAGGAAGAAGGGGTCTTGAAGTTCGCATAAGGATAGAGTAACACAAAAGTTGCACTAATGAGCCGCCGCAGTCTAACTCAGTCTGGATCAGGAATGCGTCAGTCCGTCAGTTAGATAACCTCCAGTGTACGGTTGTTAGTGCGTAGTGATAGTAGTAGAGCACCTTCACTTATTTACAATGAGAAGACTAGGCGCTGGATCGACCTCGCGCCCACTCGTTGTTCCCCATCCGGTACCAGCGGCAAATCCTTATCAAACTAAATGGCGATGAGATTGGACGCCGTGTCTGACGTGGTGTAGAGCCACCGTCCGTCGCGTGCCACATACTGGTCAGAATCTCACTTGATTTGGCGGTGTCATAGAGCTCGCATTAAGAAGCTATTGCAGTCAGACCCTCGCTCCAAAGGAGATTCGAACTGTCCCATCAGACAGCAACCTGCCAGGCTATTGTTTTGTTGTGGTGGAGAATATTGTGAATTACAGTGGGTAAGAATACCCCAGAACTCTCCTCCCTCTCCTGTTTCCTATGCACCCAGTGGTTTGTCTGCGTGCGGGTCTGCTGTGGTTGCAGCGGCTGCCGTGGCGCAAGTCCTCCGCCTAGCGCATGCAATATGCGCAATATAGTCGCCTGTTCTCACCGACAGTGTCAAAACACACAGTCCGGATTACGCATGAGCAGTTGGTGTTATTTTAGCACGCGTGAATGATTAGACAGGTACATGCGGCGACTGAAGGTGCTGGGTCTGTGTGATCACAAGTGTTGAATGATATTATAGCGATCATTATTGTGTATTTGCATGTGCTCAAATAGGCCCTTGCGATGGTGAACGTGTGCGTACAGAGTGCACACGGCTGTTGACCGGGGCACCCGACGCTGGTTCCACGGTCGTTATGCGGTGACTTATTTTTCTGTTTGTCCACATTCATACATGATTGAAATGCGCTGTCACCGTGTGGACATGTTGGCGCTATGTCGGGACCACTGGTGATTACTGTCTGGATCCTGACTTTCCCCCACTTTGACGGCTACGTGGGTTTCCAACAAGGGCTAACTGAGACGGGGGATCGGTATTGCGGTTAGGATAGATGCGCGTGAGGGGGTTCGTCAGCGATGGCGGTGTTTTGTTATGTCAGGAATGGGTTAGTGGTGCTTCAATTTTAGCTGAATCCGAAGATACCTAACAAGGTTGAGCCTGACCATTAGCGGGCATCGACAGGGGTCAGGCGTTGGTGGCGTTGGTTAGCTTCACATCACTGTGGCTTGACTTGTAACTGTTCACCGGCCTCCTTTGTTTGATTGTTATGCCGATATCTGCTTTAATTCTTGCTGTTGTCCGTCTTGGCCTTTGGCTCTGTTCAATTATTTTCCTGGTCTTGTGGTTACCTTGGGAGTACTTGCAGGAAGTGTTGCGGTGTTTCTGCCCACCCTGTCTGCGAGCACCCGTAACGACCTCTCCACAGAAGAGTCATTGTGACTGGCGCTCGTCCGTCCTCTTCACAGTGGGACGACCCCCGCGAAGTTGGATCTACTTCAGCATGACGTGGATGCCGATTACCTCAGTTCTTTCCAGGACCTGGGTGTTTGAGTTTCGCCCTCGTGATTTTCCCTTTAATGTTATCCGAGGACAACTTGGGTAGAGTTGGTTGGCCTCCATCGTTTGACTTCGGTAGACTGCCCAACACCACGAAAGAGTGTCCTCAGGATGACAGCCCTGTACAACCTGAATTTCATGTTCAGGCGGATCTCATGGCGATCTCAGATTGGGCATTATCGTCTGCCAAAAGTCCTCGATTTTTATAGTCCATGTTTAATCCATTGCCCTCATCTTGTCTCGAAGGTTTCGTATTGCCAGGTAAAACTACGTTCGATATTCAAAGCATCAACCAATGTCTCTAATCCCCATCTTGCCGGTTGATTCTGCTATCATTCCTTTTTCCCTTAGATGTGTTATTTACTGCAACCAATTCAATCAATTCGGGTGTCGCCCATTTCTTGCCGATTTCGAATATGGTTATTTGGTCTTCGGTTTACCTTCTTACAGGTCCTCCGAACCTGTGAAATTCCCTCGCCGGACATGTACGGCCTTGTGGGACGTATTCACAAGGATCGTTTCATCGAGTCAGGCTGTACTGACAAGGAAGCCCTAAAATTGGCCATTGACGGTTATCGGCGAGGATTTGAAAGACACAACAACGAATACTTGGGTGTTAATCTGGCCACCCTCCTAGTCATTGACGGAGCTGATATGTCCTCGGGTCAGGAGCTGCAGTTCGTCTGTGAGTAAGCCGTCCATGCACTCCTTTTCTTAAAGGTTCTCAACTTACGCCTGTCCGCTGCGCACGCGCCGACACGCCCTCTTAGCGCTAGCCCTTCAATTTATGCCAAAAGTTTTCACTTCCTTCCTGTTACCTGCCTTGCATCTCTCTTCTTTGTCCTTCCCCTCCCGGGTCACCTTGGTTGCACTTCAGAGTCAGCTGCTCCCCAAACGCACAATGTACCCACGAGAGGTTTCGCTGGCTGTGGATAGCAGGCCAGCAACCGTACTCTTCTGTTTTCTTTTATCTGTCTAGCCTCCCTGTGAGAAATGTTTTGCTAAAAGACGCCCGCCCTCAAGGCCGAACGGCCAGCTAGGGCCTGTACTTGTTTTTTTTTCGATCTGCCCGGGAAATGTGGACCCCCGTACTGCAGGTAGCCTCGCACTAAATTTTAGTGGGGTACATATTCCCCTGTCCTAACTTACATCCAGACCCTAGAAGTAACCCCAACATCCTCTGGAATGTAAGGCAAGGCTGCCTGTAATACGGAGGGGGTAGGAGTCCATATTCCCGTCCTCAGCCGTTTTCTCCTTCGGAAGTGTTTGTGTTCCATCTTCCACTCAGTTATGCCCCTCTTCTAGGCCGGTATGCTTGGCAGTTTATCCACGTGATTCAGTACAGCTTAATCTTAGGTCCAAATTGTGCTTGCCTCCCTGCTTTACGTTGGCGTCCTTTGATGGCGAGTAGCCTCCACGTTCATCTGTTTACGTTTTTCTTAGCCATAATGCTACTGGAGTGAGAATTATTTACCACTTTCCGGGACTGAACTGCGTTTATCGTGCTCCACCTACTCAGTCTGATGTTCCAGCACTAAACTAGCCCTGCTGGCCAAATTTTATTTTCACACTGGAAGTATTTCAGCAGGCTCTGAAGTTTGAGCAGCAGATTCCGTGTCTCTTTCTAACCACCGAGTGGCGCGTTATTTCACGTAACATTCATCGGCCTACACAGCGTTCGCTCCGCATAACTAAAGCCTGGAATACCCTGCGCCAAAGCTAGGAACCCACATGTATGACAAGTTGGCTTATTTATTCACTGTCAACTGCCGGGTTTTATGAGTCTGCGAATGAACTGGTTAGCCCTTCTGGGAGGTTTTTCTGCTGTAATTTTTCACTCATTTAATGACTTCGGACTCAGTAAGAGTCATCGACTCCAGTTGCCTCCCTTATAACTGATTAATCACACGGTTGTGGTTTAAATGAAGAGTTCAAGGTGGCTACTACCCCCAAACTCGCCTTAATTTTTTTCATCTCCAGCAGATCACAAAGTGTCGCGCGCAACATAGTACTGAGTTTACTGAGTTCATAGTTATTCTTAAAAACTGTAGTTCTGGTCAGGCGTTCGCCGCACAAGGTTCGGACTTGAAGTTTCGGGGAATTTTTAGCAATTGCGAATTTTCGAGGCTGTTTTTTTTGTAGCCGGCCCTACGGCCAGCGGAATGCCCAGACAGGAGCGTGTCGACATGGAGCCGTTTAGCTTTTTTTTTAATTTGTTAGTATGCGCGACGCGCCTGACCTCACCTAGCCATCTGCAAAACGGTAGTAGTCTAGGCACCCGTTCTGCTCTTAGTTTCTGTTCATCGCTTCTTTTTACGCTTACGGTTGGCTGGCTATGCGTTGGAGGTCAAAATCGCCGTCAGGACCCCCTAGAACATGTTACACTGTGGCGCGAAATCTAAAACAGACTGCACACACGCGCCTTACGGGCGTTAGACGACTACTTTTGCGCCATATCAGGTACTGCGTCCAATTTTACCCATGGTGGACTTGACTTGAATGCGTCGCCTGTACAAAGTGAAACGGGGAAGGGGACTGTAGAATTATTGGTAAATTGAGTTACGCGTATAAGCCAAAACAAATTTCGGTGTGTATACGCGTAACCCAGTTTACCAAGAATTCAACACTACTCAACAATGAATACCCCAGACAAAGAATTCCTTTGTTACTGTTCAAGCAAATCGAATTCCCAGCTCAAGGTCGGAATACAAAAACTAGTTAATTAAAAGAACGCCGATTACGCTCGAAAGAGGGTTACAAAAAGGGGGAAAGGGGGTGTCAACAGGGGTCAAATGTGGAAGCACTTGCGAGGTGGGCATGGAGAATTCCAAACGTTGACCAGCTGGATACAACAGGAACCATCAGGCTTTTACCGGCTATAATACAGTGAGCGACCGACCTTATGAAATGTTAACCGAAATTCGGAAATGCGTTTTCGATTGGGGGAGATCACTTAGGTGGGGTTGCAATATTCGTTATCATGCGGCGTAATGCCAGGATATTTTCTACTTGCCAGAATGTTGGCTTTTGAATGCACTTCTTTGCGACCTCTAAAAACCGCACTCGACAAAAATAGCTGCTTTAGTAGTGAGTCATTTTCGCATTGATTTTTGATGGCCTTATAAATTCAAACATATTTTATAGAAAACACGCACAAAATACGCTTTCTTACACATTTGGTTGCAAATCACGCCATTTCCACATCTTATATTTATAGAAAGAGTACCTTTCAGTTTTAAAGAAGCTTCTGATTATGAGATTTTTGAAGACCGTGTAATGTCCGTTCATACATCATCGTACTTGTTCGTTTACTAATGCGTTTTATTAAGTATACGAAATATTCCCCATCCATTTCAAAATTTTGTTAACTCTGCATGGTATCTTCTTAAAGGCAGAGGGGAATGTATGATCTTCTTTACGCGGAAAGCATACACGTTGTAGACTGAAATCGCTAAATACTGATGGAACGGCTGATATCGCTCAAAATTATTCGGGAATTAAAAAAAGCTTTTTAAAAATCTAAATATACCTTTTTTCGAATATATAGTGTTAAGGCGTGGTTTGCTGCCAAATGAGTAAAAGGAAACACATTTTGTGCGCGTGTTTGCATAAAATATACTCGAATTTATAAGGCCATCGAAAATCAATACGAAAAGGGAATAATATACAGGTAGTCACTTTTTTTGCCAAGTGCGGTTTTTACAGGAGGTCGCAAAGAAGTTCATTCAAAAGCCAAAATTCCGGCAATTCCAAAATATCCTGGATTGCGCTGCGTGGTAATGAATATTACAACCCCGCCTGAGTAACCCTTCCTAATCGAAAATTAATTTCAGAACTTCGGCTAACATCTTATGAGATCGGTCGCTGACAGTAAGTAGGGCATGCTTTCATATTATCGGACACGCTAAGGCCGTGACTTAGAAGGTTGTCGACTGACGGACTAACTCAATCCATCTCCACACCGAAGGTCGGACTGCAATGACTCCATCTCGGTGTTGCATTTAGGACGGTTGTGCCGACCAGAGATTATGAACGCTTATGAAGTAGACTGTGGGCGTGTAGGTACCAGCCTGTGTGTGGTACGCGAAAGCATGGATTAAATCACTGCGCCCACGCCTCTCCCAATCATCTTGGCTCATTCTTCTTGTCAGTAGAACACTCTGGGTGTGCGAAGACAGAATATAGGGCAGATGGGGCGAAGATTGCCCTTGCTATGGTCTAATTCACGCGTGAGTCACCAGTGTGTCGCTGGGACAGTGATGATTTTCGTCAGAAACGAGGAACCGGCCATAAAGTTGTTGTTTGTGAGGTTTTTGCTGCTTCGAAACGCTTGTAACGGTAACATGTTAGTCCTTAAAACCTGTATGTGTGTTAGGCCGGTTCAGAGTAAAACCTGGCCCGCGCTCATACAGCAGCCGGGTATGCGATAGACTTGGTACAGACCGGATGTTGCACCAAGCAATGCGACCATCGCGGGTCCCACTAATCGACTCCCAGCCTTAGGAGGCATTTTGTTCTCTTCCTGAGATTCCGACTAAAGTAGGCTGTGAAGTGTAGTTAAGACCAAATCTCCACGTCAGTTGCTGCTTTCTAAGACATGTTTGTATTGAAGACCAGGGGACATGATGCTGTCTATTGTAGATCCTAACTGTATTTTCCCCCATGGAGGACTCAGTTGTTGTGTCTCCTAATTGCAAAATTACTCCCCCGGACATCTGACAGCATTGTAAATCATTAAACACGATTCTGCCCAAGTTATTTTGCTCTTTTCGAAGTTACCCCCAGTATCTTAAACGGCACCGGAGTAACGTCATTTATGTTAGGATAGGGCCTTGTGCTCAGTGGTTTAGTAGCTCCTTGATATGGTCCCTGGTAAATTCACTAGTGTAAGGTCCAGGTTAATTAAGTCTGTTTCGTGTGGAGTGACAGGCTAGCATGTGCGTGCCATGCGTAGACGATGACCTTAGGCCAGGTAAGCCATCACGTCACGTTTAAATCTGGGCTTTGTTTTGCTGTTGCAACGCAGTGGACGTGAAAAGTGCGAGTGAGACTGATGCTTTGGAAGCCACCACTGACCTCCCAGGCAGCGCTGGATCTCTCTTACGGGGACCAACTGTCCTCATGCGATGTCCGGCGTTCCTAGTGAGAATATAACAATTTCATGCAGTGGCTTCTAAGTTAAATAGTATTTGTAGTCATGAGGTTTTTTGAAGATCGTGAAATGTTTGTTTAAATAACATCGCATCTGTCCGTTCTTAATACTCCTTTAGAGGTATACGGGATGGTTCATGACCATTGCAAAATTCCAGGAGCCCTATATAATATCTCCTCAATAGCACTCGAGGATGTAGGATTTTTCTTTACATGGAAAGTAAGGACTAGCAGGCGCATGGCATGAATGGATATGGCCTTCGTCACGTTAGCCCCTGCCCATACTCTCATCTCTAGTCCTTTCGGTCCTATCTTGTCATTGAAACAGGAACCTTACAGCAATGCTGGCTACAATCTGTTGTAGGGAATGACCTACCGTTTTGTACTTATATTTGACGGCGATTGGTGGTTATCCTATGTCATTTATGACTCTCAGCCCTCATTGATCGCTGTCCCATCCTTCTTTTCCCCACCGACACTGCAGGTAACATCCTTAATTTGCACATTGGTCGAAAAGGCAATCTTGCTGCCCTGAAGGACTATTGGGACGTGGCCACTTTCTTCGAAGTTCGAGTTCTCGCGGAGGACTACGTAGCGGCGACTCGCGCTGCCGAGTGCATGTACCGCCTTGATCCGCCATCATGGCAAGTTCGGGCATTTCTCCTTCTGGTCATAGTTTCTTGCCCATTTAGAGGCTGATTTTGGGTGTCCTGATTCTTGTCACAGCGCTGCATATGTTTGCCATATGGCGGCCGAATGATTATCTAAATCGCTCACTAGCGCATGATGGAATAACGGACTTATATCCTACTTTAACCTATCTCACCACTTGTAGTCCGTGTAGACTGAAATATGGGAGCGTGACAGAGACGAAATAGCGCCGGTTTTTAGCCTGAAACGTGTGGTGTGATTGCTTATTCTTACCAAAACTGGAAGAAGGAGACACGATCGTTGGGACAAGAGCTTTATTAGCCTGACTTTTCGGATTCTCACTCAAATCCATCATCAGAGACAAAAGCGGATACGGATAGTTCATGCATAAGGGGCTGCAGTATTTATAGGATGCAGTAGCCATGCTACCGCATACCTTTCATCAGGGACCGTTGCACGTGGCGTGATGACCGACATTCGCGTCATTAGTTGCTGAAATTTCATCACGTGCGGTGGATGTTGGTGTGATGATTGCTTGACCATCTCACGCGCTGACCCTGGTGTTGGGAAAAGTGTTCACCTGTGCGCTCCCCGCGTGGCCAATTACTCCGCCTAGGCGAAGTCTCAGCAGCGAGTATGGAATGAGAAAATCATTGCACTTGTCAATGGACTGGGAGCCAGTAAGCCATGACTCAAGCAGCTCCCGACTCACGCGGTTGTCACCTCTTGCGAGAATTTCGGCCTCGTCAAATTTGAATGTGTGGCCGAATCTCGTCGAATGAGCCGCAACTTGAGAGTTAGCGTCATCTCTCCGCACCGCTGCAGCGTGTTCGGCCATTCGCGTTCGGAGCTGTCTTCCGGTTTCTCCGACGTAGTTGTTTTGTCCTCAACTGCACCAGATCCGAAACGTCAGGCTTATGAAGCTCTTGTTCCAGCGATCGTGTCTCCCTCAAGACTGCTTCCTGGGACTCGTCCCTTCGCATACCAAGACTGTCTACTCCTTTGCGTGAAATTCTGGTATCGTTTTGGGAGCCAGGTCGTATGCGGGGCACGCGCAGTCCGGCTCTCTAGTTCTGTCAGTCACTTCGCCCAATTCCCGCATCAGTTGACTTACCGGCTCGGACAGTGAACTGGTGTCTGGGAAAGGAAAGAGATAGAGATAGATAGATAGAGAGAGAGGGCGAGAGCGAGGTCGATTCTCTCGGTGCATATATCTCACCTTAAACAACCTGATGCGTTTGAATATATCACGGTGCGTTAGAAGTCGTGATTTGGAAGGCTGCCAACTGACGGGCTAATTCGGTCTCCCTTCAGGGCGGAGAGTTGAGCTCTATAATGTGACCTTGATGGCACCTTCGCTCAGTTGGGATCTGAGCCATCCCTCCCTTTCTTGTTTTATGGTATTCTGGTCTCTTGTGTGCTGACCAGGTGATGTGGTGGAACGCCTAGGCGCGGGCTCACTCTGTGCAAGCCACCTGCGACCGATCCTGCCTCGGGGCTTCTCGAATCTGTCTTGACCCCAGGCCCAGGAGGGTGTAGAGAGCTGCGGTGGATGCAGTGCAAGTCTGTTGTCGCTATACGCAAGTCACCGCCTCTGGGTGCACCCTGCTGTCCGGCATTCGGTATGTATTGTCAGAAGCGACGGTCGAACTGTCACTAGAACTGTCCTTGTTTCGAATAGACGGCTATATTGTCTCCCACAATACGAACTGCCCTGTTTATCCATCAGGCAATATTTAAGCCTAATCCCTGTCATAGGTGTCACGATTGCAGCAGTTATTATTCTCTGGATGCCTTGTTGCCCCTTACGCCTCTCTTAACCGGTCGCCCTGACTTTGCTTGTCATCGAAACTCAGTGGATTTGGCAAGTCTGCTTTACTACAAAAAAGTTCTTACACGAATCACGGTTGCGATTACCTCGTGGAACAGAGGTGGACCTCGTCGCTTGCGGCGATCGAAACATCTTTCTGTGAAAGTGGAATTACAGTGCGTGACCGATTTCATGAAATATTGGCCAAAATTCTGGAATGCGTTTCCGATTAGGATTACGTAAGTGGGGTTGTTATACTGACTGTCATGCAGCATAACCCTATAACATTTCGGACTCGGCAGGATGTCGGCTTTCGAGTACACTTCCTTTTGACCTCCTGCAGCAACTGCATTCGGTAAAAAGTGACTACTTAAGTAGCATGCATTTTTCCTATTGATTTTCGACAGTCGTATAAATTTAAATATATTTTATAGAAAACAGGTACAAAATATGCTTTCTTTTGCTCGTTTTGTAGGAAATCACATTATCTTCATATTTTATGTCCGAAGAAAGTGTGTATTTAGGTTTTAAAAAAGTTTCCCAATTCCCGAATAATTTTCAGCGTGATCTGCCATTGCATCAGCGTTTAGGGATTTCAGTCTGCAAGGTGCATGCTTTCCGCGTAAGGAAACTTATATATTCTTCTATGTCTTTAAGAAGATGCCACATAGAGTTCATGAAATTTTACAATGGATCCGGACTGTGTTGTACATTGCATGAGGAGGATGAGTAAACGTACATGTGCGGTCTCGCATGCATGGACATCGCACGGTCTTAAAAATCTCAATTAGAAACTTTTTTGAAACCTAAAGACACACTTTCTTCGGGCATACAATATGAAGACAATGTGATTTTCTACAAAACGAGCAGAAGAAAGCATATTTTTGTACCTGTTTTCTATGAAATATATTTGAATTTATACGACTATCGAAAATCGATAGGAAAATGCATGGTACTTAAGTAGTCACTTTTTACCGAATGCAGTTGCTGCAGGAGGTCAAAAGGAAGTGTACTCGAAAGCCGACATCCTGGCGAGTCTTAAATGTTATAAGGTTATGCTGCACGACAATCAATATAACAACCCCACTTACGTAATCCTAATCGGAAACGCATTCCAGAATTTTGGCCACCGTTTCATGAGATTGGTCACTCATTGTATCTGTTAATTGCACTGATGCAGGAGCGCTGTCTATCGGGTATTGTGCGTTCAACTGATGGCTTTAGAAACTTTGTAAGCGTGTTTGTCTGTAAGCGAAAGTAGTAGATGCTGTCGTTATCGTTTCAACCTCCTATAGACGTAAGTAATGCCCTCTCAGTCATGCTAATTGAAAACGGTTGTTCTTTTCGAGCAGAATGACCACGAAGGCCACCAGCGCGTGCTTATTGCATCCCAAAATATGCGCGAAGTTATCAGCGTTCATCCAGGCGTGCAGGTGGAGTGCAGATGGGAAATGCCTGCTGGGTACTTTACCGCCCAGAACACGGAACCAAACCTGATGGGCAGATGTCTAGCGACAAGACAACTGGCGGTGATTACGATTCCTTCCAGACAGCTGGAAAAATTGTTATCCGAGCGGTAATCGTTGACTTGAAAACCAACTTTTGTCGAAGAAATCCGGACGGGTGCTTACCGGCAACTACCGGGGCAACTCATCAGTGGAAGGGAGGACGCCTCGAACAACTAAGCACGCAGCCACTATACCAACGGCAAAGAAATTACTGGTCTGGTCCTGGGTCGCATTCGAAAACTCGCCGACCTGTGTACCGGCATGCGGGGTTTCATCATTTTGCGCTCCTTCGGTGGAGCCACGGGTCAGGTTTCGCATCACTACTCATGAAGCGCCTTAGCATAGATTATACCAAGAAGTCTAAAGTGGAGTTCGCAATCCACCCGGTCCTGCAGATATCGTGGAACCCTACAATGCCATTCTCTGTACGCACTCCACTCTGCAGTATTCGGATTGCGTGTTCATGATTGACAACGAGCAGTTTACCGTTGCCCTGCCGAGAAAATATAGGGGACCATTCCGTTTCCAATGCACCCGCCTGTCTTCCCCCACTCCTAACCCTTTTAAGCCCAGCGCTGCTCTCATCTTGGTTCTCGTTCTGGGCTAACAAAAGCTGACTGCCAAATTTTTTTTCCTCTTTTAGGAGTCTCGCTACCACTCTCTACAACATCCGCCTAATCTTCAGATTCCGTAGCAATTCGGACGCCCGAGAGCAGGCGCCCGGAAAGCAGGTAAGTCTTGAGTAATACGCGCTTTGCCTGCCAGCCGTTGTGATGGTTGGGACGTCACTGGGCGTGGACACAAGCCTCTGTCCCCCGGTCACCGCATGGTTCGCGCGTAGATTCACCACGTCCTGATTGCGTTTTAGTTGCCAGAGCACAGTGGTCGGTCGAACACGGAAGTATGAATCCTCCTGTAGTGCAGGTGGCCTTACGTTCAATTCCAACGGGGTTTCTATTCCCATATCCTAACTTTAACTCTAACATCAGTCTCCTGGATTAAAGCGCAAGGCCACCTGTAATGTGAGGGTGCCATTTTCCCACACCCTACACAGTGGTCATCTATGATAACCGATGGCGGTCCGTGTAGCACTGATGCAGGGCGCCGTACTGCCATCTATCTCCACATCCGTTCCTATCTCGATCGCATTTCAGACGTTCCTCACCCTTTCATCTGCCGTTTGGTTGGACTCGAACGTTTCCATACCAGACAGGCAGAACATGCAGGCTTTGCTGAAGTAAGCACTTAACGCGGACACTTCATTTCCCTCAGGAACATGTGACATTATCAGTAGATTGGGATGATTGTTATCAGGGACAAACGAAAGAGAAATCACTGTTTCCGTTAGTCAAGCAATCAATTTCCTGCATTTAGAGAAATAAAAATGTCAACGGGTAACATAGTGGAGCAAATAATGACTTGGTTTCAAAGTAAAACCTGTTACCACAGTTAGGTAAGTGTGGGCTCGCTAGTCGACCGCACGCTAACCTTGTCTTAACAGCCATCAAAGAAGTCTTCAACGGAAAATCGATTAAAATAATCTGAAAGAGGGCTCTCTCGATCCTCGAATGCCGTGTACTTGTGCTCGACACGACTGCGATAATGCCTGATCTGGCCGACCTTGGTGCTATCGCGGGTTATGCGTCTTCACCCGTGATGGCCTGTGGCAGCCAATCTAGGGGGCTTGACCCTGCTCTTCAACGGTGGAGACCGAACACCGAAGGCCCAAGGGCCACTACCATGTTTTAACAGACCATGTTGAGCCAGATTTTGATTTGGCTCCTTCAATGCCTCGAGGTGGGCGGCAGTGCCGAATCAATATCAGCCGTGATTGTGTTCACTTGAGTAGTAATGTAAACCTCCGTCTCAGCGTTGATGGGGCGTTATTCTTCAGTGAAAATGGCAGTAGTCGATAAATAGGAGAGAGATTGCGAGAGCAGCTGATCAGCGATGCTCTGACCTACATCTACGACCTGAGGCCCAACGGGTGGGTCGGCATCAGCATAATCCAACTAAAGTTTCATCTCTGCCGCCCCGTTACTCGGTCCTTGAACGGTTGGTAGTGTATTTATTCACACAGAGTTGGGCTCATCCCGATGCAAAACAATCCGTGAAGTACAGCAGAGAGAAGTAGAAACAGCGATCGCCGCGGACTGATCGAAGAAAGCACAGACAAGTCTGAGTCAACAGCTGTCTGGCACCCGCTTACTTTTGTCGGCTCACGGTCCTTATTGTTTACTTGGTGGTTTTATGGTCTCCGAGTGACCGTCTGTTTGCAACCCCTCTCAGTTGACGTCTCGGATGTAAAAGGCATGACTGTTCGCCAAAGGATTGTGTGCGCACGCTACGCCACGCTGCAGCAGACCATGACCGTCGCGGTCTGGTATGCTCTGGCAGTCCCCTGGCACCTGGTTCCCTGCCGGTGGATGCGCTCGCGCCCCCGCTGGGTACACAGGCCGTGTGCATGGTCGCCCAATGACTTGTGCCATCCTCTTTCTGACCCATTTTTGTTGTTGGTTAAAATTCTTGACAAGGGTTTGTTGTGAATCAGGAGGTGTGGTGGCACGCCTAGGTGCGAGTTCAGCTGTACCAGTCATCTCCGCCCTCTCCCGCCTTTAGTCTTCTTGACTATGTTAATACCGGCAAAGACAGGGGAGACTGGAATGGCCATTTCTGGCTTATTAGCCGTCGTCAACCAGTCATACCCAACCCTGAAGTGTGGAACACCTGAGGCTCTAACTCGCGACTTGTTAGTTAGAAGTCCAACGCCTCTGACCACTGGGTCACGAGCCCGTTGCCCTGTCGGTTTCGATCGGCAATATGCAATGGTACGGGGCGCTGACCGATCGTTCTTGAGGAACTCATTCGTCCCGTTGTGCCTTACGGGCTCTCTCTCTTGAGCACAACCAGCAGCCGCACAGCGACACGTGATATAGGCAGTATGTTATTACCGACTATGTTGTTACTGGCTATGTCCTAACGCCGAGCTCAGGCGGGGGAGGAGAATAGAGTGCGGTAGATGATGTACAATCCTACTACCACTGTAAACCAACCCACGCCCAATTCACCGTGCCAGCTCTCACCTTTCATTGAAGCACGCGATGGACATCTTTGACAACGACGGTCGAACTTTCGTAAGTGTGCAATTGTTCCTAATTGACCGTTCTTGTTTGCTTGGAAATTCAATTCAGCACTTTCCTTGGCGGATAGCAGAACATTCGTTGTACTGGGGAAACTGGCACTAGATGAATTTTTACACTCGCTTCGGAGTTTTTCGGCGTTTAAAAGAGGCTCGAAACTGACGCCTTCCATTCGTCAAGCAGATGTCGAGCTCGGATCGATTTCATTTCCTTAAATTTTCCCTCTAACAATATTCTAATTTTGCTTTGAATTTTCACAGGCGATCTTTCTGCGCAGATTTTCTGACCCCCACCAAAAAGTCGCTGGTTTCTTTCACCGGAGTTCGCATTCCGCCATACGCTAAAATGTTCGAAAACTCTCTCTCCCCCACCGCTTATTCTGCAGCTTAAGAATAAATTGCGCATGCTTCAACATTCGTCCTCAACCACAGAATAGCCTTCTCGCATGTCGCAGATGGTGTTTTTTTACCACATGATACGCAATTTTTCAGAATAGCGGTGAAATGCTTTTCAAGTACACTGGTATCGCGCGATGGAACTGGTGGCTGGAAATGACAGCGCGGTCTTTTATTGTGAAGGACATGACTGTTCAATTTTTTGGTGACTTTCTTGCGCTGATTCGAACCTACGGCCCGCGTCCAACTGCGTTTGTAGGGCGTCTTTAGCCGACATGATTATAGCCCGCGCAATGACACCGGTCGGGTGGGGATCTCATGAACCCCACCATTATAATGTGAATAAAAATCCCGATATTAACTTCAGCCTCTGTTATCCAACTAGCCAACATGCATAACCTGCATGTACTGCAGTACATCAGCTTATTTTAACGCTTCTGTTGCAAGCTGGGCTGTTTTAATCTCAATGAGGCAGTGGTCGAACCATTCGTGATTGTTGATGATGCTACTTCTGATGCCCCTGCGGCCTCAGTAACCGCTTGAAAGCGTGATGCCATTGGAAAATCCAACGTCTTTAAGCCATCTGTCCTCGAACTAATCTGTCGCACTGTTAAATAAGCATCTTTTACTGACCAGGAAGATCTGATTGTAGGATTGCAGCCCTCTGATTGTTGGGGAGGGGGGGGGCGAGGGAACTCGAAGCCACCACCACCACCACCACCACCACCACCACCACCACCACCACCACCACCATCACATCGTCCCCTGCTAAAGTATTGCATCAGTCAGTTTTTTGCTTCTTGGCACGTCTATGAAGCATTGTCACGGCAGTGGCGTGCGCGCCCGTTTGTTTCTATTTACGTCATATACTTTTGCTTTTTGTAATCACGAGTGAATGAACTGCAAATCATCTTCCCATCTTTCGTTTTCTGTCCTTTGTTCCAGCTCTTCAACTTTTGGATGGAGTTTTTTGAAGAGACAGTCAAGGACACAACAGAGGAGACTGTTCAGCCCACAGGCTCCAAAACCGACCAGAAATCAACCGTTGGTATGCCTCCTGCAGTCTTTTACCTTACAGCTTGTATCTTTCCTAGCCTGTTTTGGTAGGTTTCCTCAACTGGCTTTCTGTCACAGACACCCTCTTCGTAGGTTTGCCCTCTGAACCCGTAAAAGTATGCTGTAGTCGTCTAAATCGCATTCGAACTCCGATTGTCGATCTAGTTCGTTGAATGTTTCTTTAAGGCCCCACGTTTAACATTGCTTTAGTTGCAATTGACAGAAACGGCACGTGCCCTACCTTGGGTTAATTTTTTAATTGTTTCTCAGATCCCCCACTGCGCGTTTCTGGGCTGTCCTGAAATGAGTATACGAGCTAAACAGAGGTATGGAGGAGGAATTAATGCATTTCGGTTGCTCCAAAGCATCTAAAAGCCCAAGCAATTTCGGTTTTCAGAAGCGGACTAAACTGAAACTTTGCGCTTACCAGTTTCTCTGTGTGAAATCACCATAAATGGCGTTGTATCACGTGTTCTTTCATGTGTTAGGTAGTTCGCCCCTTATAGTCGACAGCGACTATATCCAGTTGATCGTGTTGGTGGTCTTGGTTGCTGACGTTACGTGTTGTAGTTGCCTAAAAGTAACAATCCTAGCCCTAAATGTACGCTAACCGCACTGCAGGTTAAATTGAAGTCGTCTTCGTTGGGGGTGGGGGGGTGGAGGTTCCAAAGAGGTAACAGGTCGGTCTCTGGTTACGAATTTGACATCCGGCACCCCTGTCTTAGGAAATTCTTATTTTAAAAAGCCAGCCAGTGATTACTAATATACTCCTCAGTCACTCAGCAAACTCTCTCATGCCATTTGGTCCGAGTTGATTAAAAGTTTTGCAAGGAGTGCCTTTACTATTTAACTGCTTTATAGAAGGCCAAACTTTTTATGAGTTCATTTCTAAGCCGATTTGCATGTGTGGCCTACGTGAGCTGTAGTGGCCAGTTTGCGAATAATGTAGAATGCGGACTCACCAAAAACCTCTGCTTCCTTCGAGGAGCCGTTTCATAAAAGCTTGGCCCATGCTTCAACACCAGTTGACGCCATGGACGTAGATACCAGCAACTCTCCCAACATCCAAAGTAATCAGACAATAGTTTTTATTCCTGAATAGGGTTTTTTTGTGTCCCAAGCCCCCTTCCCCATGAACTCGATTTCTTGTGATCTGGTTAGAGCATTTCCTTTCATACGACATGACTCACCCTCAGAATTTGCCGTACCTGAGCTCCGACAATTCAAGGAAAAATATATAACACTTTATGCACTACCACAGGTGAGAACGTCTATTGTGACAGTTGAATATACTTGGGATATGCCCACTTCATTATAATTTTATCGACACAAAAATTGCTGTCGGCGAGAATTCGCTTGAGCCTTGGTCTGTCTGACATCTGATGGTCTTCAATCTCCCCTCTTCCCTCTAATGTACCCATCCATATTCCAGAAGATAACACAAAGACAAATGATGCCGGGGCAGACGCTCCGTCAGGCGCATGTGACCAGAGTAATTTGGACAATGCGAAAGAACCGAAGCGTATCGTCTTTCCAGTGATCGTTTCGGCCTCTGATTCCACGGTCATTGAGGCGGCCTACCTGCAAGTCAACTATCTGGCCGACAAACCGAATCTCAGCCTCTGTTTCCTCAAAAAGGCCTCTAAAACGGGTCGCCTGTCGGCCGATCCTAACTACCGTTCCACCCTTCTGGTTTCGGACATGGAGACAGACAGCGAAGAGACGACTACGCTGCCCTTTAACGAGGTGATGCCGAAGTCGTCCGTATTCGTCTTCTACAAAGAGGACATCACAGGTATCAGGTAAATCATTTTTTGACACTGTTGGCGATTTTTATTTATCTTAGGAACTCATAAAAATGTATATACCGTAGCTGATTCAGCCAGTCCAGGACCGCCGCTCGAGGCTTATTGGGTACTGCCACGACGCTGAATTTTCTCTAAACACCCATATTTTTCTTCTCTTTTATACCTTAGGTATTCAGTGTCCATGCTGCTCGTTGACGTCTCTCAAAATGTTCCCACCTAGTTGCTTCACTAGTCGTGTGATTGCATATGCCTTTTTCATTGAGCAGCCAAGCATCAAGTTATAGTCACTTTACCTTGGAGGAGGAGGGGGGCGTTTCAAGCAGATCAAATCTGCTTCTGAAAGAGCAACAAATGCTCTGGGGATCGAGTAGTTGGCCTTCTGGGTATTATGTTTTCCAGAAAATACAAGACATTGCGGTAGGGCACTGCAATAAGTACCCTCCGTATTACAGGTGGTTTTGTATTAAATTGCATTATGGAGGGGGAGTTGAGAGGGTTAGCTTTGGGGGTTATTGCTAGGGTTAAGGTTAACAGGGTCTAATTCAGAAGGGCCAATGTTGAGGCTATGGGTGGGAGTGCAAGTGTGAGGGTAAAATTTAGGACACAGGAATATGTACCCCTGAAATTTAACGCAACTCCACCTCTCATATGGGAGGCAGTTACTTATTTCCGTGTCCAGCCGACTTTCCACCCTTATCACGTTCTTTCTGAAAATTGCGAATTGGGGAGTGTGTTTTTTGGCACTTTTTTGGACTGTGGACAAGGAAGTTCCTGCTCATTCTTATTAGGAAAGTGGCGAATACTAATTTAGTACGCCTTCAGCGTCACCGAATGACCGAACGCCACGACGTTGCGACTAGAATTAAAGCAGCACCTTGTCCGTTCCAACTGCCTCTACTTCGGTCAACCCTCGGGACTCACTTTTAGTTTCCATCACGCGCCCCTTCCCTGGGAGCCGTTGCGTCCGTTTCCTTCCTACATCCTTCCAAGGTTCCCTAGTGCTTCTCGCTGGCGGTGTCATTAGTATAGTAATATCACTTCTTTCTCTACTGCTCATCACTAATTATTTCAGTCATGTGGCAGTCTTCTACTTATCGTTCTCCAACTCTGTAAGACCATCTGAGCGGACTCTATCGTAATTCAGCTGCCTTTGGGAAGACGTAGACAGGATCGGTGGAACAAGAGCTTTACTCGCCCGACGTATCGGATTCATTCTCTGAGACCGTATCACATACGGTTGACTCATGCATAAGGAGTTACAGCATTTATATGATGCAGTTGATATGCTACCACATGGCTAGAAAAATTTACGGCTCGCCCCCTTCGCCCATGGTGGTTGCTTGATGACAATGTGTAGTGCCCGAGCCTGCGGTCCTCTTAACTTCGTTTGAGAATGGGCCTTCCGACGTCGGCAATCCTCGAACTTTTTCCAATGACTGTCCAGGCTCAACGGAGCCAGAGTTAACTTTCATCGCTCCGGTATCCACTTCGCTGACACAGTCAGACATGGGGGAGAATGATGACTTTTACGTAAAGTTTGTTGTTAAAGCTTGAACCAGCAGATAGGTAGAGTATGGAAAATAGATAACTCGATAGTGTCCACACGGTCGTGCACTTGTGACTCTCATTTGGGGGGATCTTTCCAAATTTTCCTCTGACACGCCTTCCGACTGTTGCCGGTCGACCCTTGCTCGAAGGCGGTCACATAAAAATTCATAGGAAAACAACAACGCAAAAACCAACGTTATGGAAAGCGTGTACAGAACATCCAAACAAGTATATCTGTCCGGGGGTCTACACTTTATAAATGAACCACGTAACTGATGCGTAATCCGCAATAGTTTTCAACATCTCCATCGTTCCCCTCGTCTTCATGCTGAGTCTTCTTTATTGTCCGTATAACTGTTGTATCGTGGTTGACTGCGATCCAAGCTCCTGAGCCCTACCACTCAATTAGTGCCCTCTCTGAGTGAAAAAAAGTTTGTTGACGGTCAAGAATAGGTTGTGAAGCAGATCATGAAGGAGAGAGTGGTAAATGAGAAAGACAGATAACAAATAAAGTAGGTTAGTAAAGTTGATCAGTAATGGATGAATGCAGTGGAAAGGGCGACTATGTTTGGAAACCACTTCCGACGGATGCAAGGTCTCCTGAGGAAGAAATTGAGCCGAAAAACCTTATGACACGCTTACGATGGCAGATTCATATTGCAGCAGGCATTGTGGTCGACGTTATTTCCCCTCGGCTTGAGCAACTCTTACCAGTAGTACGTGATGACAGGGGTCACTGTGGGCCAGTCCTGTCCCTTGCTAAATTTCCGCACTGTAGTCAGCAGACGCACTTTTGAGCTATGGCAGCGACTTATCACAGTCGTGGCTTCTCGCAAGTTGTCTACTGGCAGGATAGCTCCGACCTCGGTTGCGATGACTTCCTAATGGGTAGATTGTTGGAAGGTCACCGGGATGGGACCCGATTGTTGAAGTTTGGTCCTCGTGCATCGAGGAACCGGCGCGCGTGGACTCAGGTACTGCGCCCACGTCCACCTCCGTAGGTCACCGCGATCTCCACCGACATCGGTGCTTCTTGCGAAATTTGACAGGCCAACTACCTCTCAGTCATTTGTAGGGCTTTGGGTGTTAAGACTGTCGAATGTTTCCTGACTTCCCCGGTGTGACCAACTGACCTTGGCGACGTGTCTCTGTCTCAGTCATATTAGTTCCCTCTCCCATGTTTACTTTTTGCACCTTTCGGGCATAAGAGGCTGTTAGAATAACGGTCGGATCCAGATAGACAGCTCGTAGTTTGTCCATTGCAAACGACGACGAACATCATTACATCGAGTGCACCATGGTGACCTACGCATTATCTAGCACATTCGTTCCTCCACCCACCATGTGGCAGTGGAGGGACCAAGCTAAAACAACTGGAGGTTGGCATGTTTGCAGAGTTGACGTGGCTGAAATCACGTCTACTCGTGTGCATACAGTGTTTGATTCCTACACTCGCATGGGTCAGTCTTCAAATGGGCTCCTGGACCTCTCAACGAAAAGAGTTCGTAAAGACCGCAGTAGAAAGAAATCATTGCAGTTTTATTTAGGCTAAGAAGGACCTAGTTATCCCACTGGTTTTCACCTTTCCAACGCACGACTTTTAGCACGTCTTGCCTTGCTAGGCTAGGGAGCCAAACTGGATCGGCCTCTTATTCCTCCCCTTCAATCCATTAATCGGAAGCGACTCCAAGAAAAGCGAATTGAAGATGGTGATACCGGGCGCCGTAGACAGCGGGGCCTAAATTAATTGCTTTATGTCGACTGGACGCGTGCATTGCCCCGTCCTCGCCGAAGGTTGCGACCGGGATCGTTAGTGCAGGGCTTCCATACTAGAGTTGACTCAGTTTTGTATGGACTGCGGAATCGCTCGTTTCCCAACCTACCACTTAGAGGTTTCATAGGCAACGATGTGGTGACAGACCCCAACTGGCTGTCGGTATACTGTGGATCGTGTCATACGGGAGGTTAATGGGTGGGGCAGCGTGCCGGGCAGTAGGCTGGCAGAATGCAGGAAAAATCAGCAGAAGGTCAGTGGCAAAAGCGATGCTTTCCAGTGAAAAAATGAGGTTGTGCATATACGGTGTCCAGCTGGATATTCCATGGAGGTTCATTTTGAAAGGGTGCCTGATCACCGAACGACTAGGCCTATCCTCTGGCAGACATTTCATGCCTGATTGATCTCCGATTTTTGTTTTTTCGCTCTTGGGTACAGTTGCCAGTCATGAGTACTTACCTAGATTTCGCGAGTACTTACATCAGCACACGATCCACAGTCTACCGACAACTAACTGCGGCCCACCCTAACGTTGCCGTTTCATCTGCGTAACTGCTCATCTCCTTCTTCCATCATCATCGGAAGAATTACCCTTTTAGTCGGTAGTTCGGGCTTTCCGCTCACCGTGACACCCTCTATCAATGTACCTGTTTTACCTTCCTGTTTCAGCCTTAGCCGCAAGAACAATCGCAGTCTGTACTTCTTCACCGTCAATCTCTCCGTGGACTATTCTCTGGTATTTGCCAGCGAAAAGGCACGTTCTGAGTAAGTAATCATTACCCTTAATGCCTCACCAGGACGCCTTTTTGTCAATGCCTTTTCCTCAGACGTACATTCTGCCTTGCCTTCACAAAACTTACTTCTTCTGCAGGTTCCATGAGGCTGTACTAAATTCCATCTTCGAGGATGATGAAAACTACCTGGTCGACTACTCTAAAGAGGAAGAGCCCATAAAGGTTGGTTGTTTACGTGAACCTGTGGTTCACATGCTCCGATTTAACTTCGAATCAACTTGCTCCGGTCCAGAACCAGGTTTACAGTGTAGGCTAATCAAACAAGCAGTTCATTGTTGTTGCGGCTCTCGGTTTGCCCGTAAACGCCAGCGAGAGCCCCGATCGACAAGCGAGGACTGTTTCACGGACTCCGTCCAACCTCTCTGTTAAGCTATGCTATGTATATACAATTTTGGGGTTTGTGACGACACTTCTCTCTGTAGTTCGTCACTTGGGGCTACTTTCGGACATTGGCACTTTTGACGAATTTCCTAGGTTTTTTCAGCCTCGGCACGTTTGCAGTCCACTTCATGATTAGCCCTTCTTTTGCATCAGAGTTAATTTCATCTTGTTTGGCGTCCTTTCAGTTTGTATTAACGGCACTATTCTACCCCCCTTCAACCTTTCTTTTGATTTCCCACACCTAGTTTGAATACGAAAGAGATGATAACAATCAGCTCATCGTCCTCGGACGTGGTAGCTTTGGTGTTGTGTACGCAGGTCGCGAGCTTAGTCGGGAGATCAAGATCGCAATAAAGGAGATCCACTGTGTCAAGTCGAAGTAAGTTCTCGTCCAATCTTTATATCCTCGATCTTTGTTAACCGGTAAATGAAGTAGTATGTTATTACCGACAAAGACAAGGGAGACTGGAATGGCCATTTCTGGCTTATTAGCCGTCGTCAGCCAGTCATACCCAACTCCGAAGTGTGGAACACCCATTGTATATTGCCAATCGAAACCGACAGGGCAACGGGCTCGTGGCCCAGTGGTTAGAGGCGTGGACTTCTAACTAACAGGTCGCGAGTTTGAGCCTTGGGTGTTCCACACTTAGCGGTTGGGTATGACTGGCTGACGACGGCTAGTAAGCCAGAAATGGTCATTCTAGTCTCCCTTGTCTTTGTCGGTAATAACATACTGCCTGTATCATGCGCCGCTGTGCGGCTGCTGGTTAGGCTCTGGAGAGAGCCTGTAAAGCACAACGGAACAAGTGAGTTCCGTAAAAACGATCGGTGAGCACCCCCTACCATGGTAAATGAAGTTTTAACCCAACATCTCCCACTTTAGCTGTCTACTTGCAGTCCAAAGCAGTATTTGCAGCTCCGTTCCCAACTGAGACTGTCTTTTGAGGAGTAAATAGTACTGTTTTTGAAAGTTCTCAGTTAGCAGTGCAAAGTATGCATTTTGACCTGCCTGACGCTTTTACGCCAGGGTGATTTGAGGCACAGTGTGCACTGAAACTCCTGAGAAAAAACTAACGGAAACCGTTCTTCAAGCTTTCAGATGAAAAGATTTCTTAAGAGGTTGCCAACCTGATCGGCATTGAACATAATCACAACCTCATTCCAGCACTGTGGCATGTTGGCTCTCGGAAGGCCACCCTATCGGCCTCCTGTGCATATTAAACTCGGAGAAGAATCACTGCTGTTCTAGAAGGTGCCTTTGACTGAATTTTACTGTTCTCATAATCTCGGTTGTATTTCATAGAACGTACGCACAAATATTTCATTTCTGGGGTTTGTTTTGTGTGGACGTCTCTCTCTTTTAATATTTTATTCAACCACAGGGGAGGGCATTTAGCCTTAAAAAGCTAAACGTTCGCCCTCTAATTATGGAACTTCACATGCCTTTGCACTTGACCTTGAGAACTGCAGGCTCCTTTATACGTATCTTTCCGAAATACTGAGGCAGGACACAATAAGGTGCATTCCGCCCTGAACAGTCTTTCTACAAAGCACATTTTGATGGATTTAAACAGTCATGCAGCGCGAAAACATTTTCTTTGCTTTTTATATACTTCGGAACACCAAGTTACTTCTCATAAAAGGCCCTTATTACCAACTTTACTGTATCACAGGCTTTACCACGCCATAGTTCAGGGGTTGTCCATATCCGTTTCCAACCCAGGATAATGTTCCTTTTAATCCCTCTGTGAAGAACTCCTTTCGCTCATGATATGTACATGACCACATGAACTACTTTGCGAACGTCTCAAATTCCCTCCTAACTGCGGGTCTTTAAAAACCGAAGTACTCCTATCTTTCATGGAGAGAATGTGAAAGTGTGTGTGCGAGAGAGAGAAAGTTGAAAATATCGTGCATGCATTTTCGGAAATAGAGTTTACTCCATGCAGATATCAAAATCGGCTACTAAGGGCGCCCCGCTTGTAGACTATTTTCTGAGTGTGGTCCACCTGGGTGGTGAGGAAATTTTTCAGCTAAAAGCTAACATTCTGTCATGTGTAAAGTAATTTTAAGCCACGTCCCATGCTACACAGTAGTAGAACTCCACTTAACTGATGCATAATTTAATTTGGTGCATATTCAGTGATTTCATTGCACATTTTGCGAGTTCCAGTGCATACCATTGAGCCTTTTTAAATCTTGTTCGAGCAAAAATGCAAATGTGACCTTGGGGATTTCGTCCACCTGGTTCATTCGGAGAGAGGAGGGAGTGGGGTAAATCCACTGGCGACGGCACTTACATGCTCGCACCAAATGACTCCAGTACTTCTGCGGCATAACACACAAGGAAATTTTATTGCGTTCGGTACAACACACTTTCGGCCTTATCTGAAATCTGCCGATTTCTCCCGTCTTATCTTTATAACCGATCAGCAGCATCTCGGCAGTTAGAAATGACCAACTGCAAGTCGATCAGAGACCAGCGGTTCTCTTTAATATTTGTTCGAAGGTCTAGTAAATACGCTACCTGTGTTCAAGGATTGACTTGTCCCCTTTTTCGTACTGCCATCGCAGGTCTCCTCGCCGACAGGTCAATACTGTACATCAAATCCCCGTTTTCGAAACGGAATTTCAGTAATTTAGATACGCAGTTTTAGGAAAGCTCACAAGTATTGCAGTTTTCAACTTCAGCTCTGCGGTAATCTCCATGGTCTATTGCCGGGCCTAATTGCTTTTTGTCCTGCAGAGCACCGAAATCAAAGTAGGGCTAAATTTTCACTGTGCATTCTGCATGAGGTCGTTTCCTTATACTGCTTCAATCCCGATGGCGCTATGTTATTTGTCCTGCCTTCCGAAGTTCGTGCTGCCAGGAGTAGGTATTCTCTCGCCTTCCTGGTGTAACACTGATGCCACTCCCCCTTTTAGTTCTGTTTTCCTCATTGTATTGTCTCATGACAGTCTGTGTAGCGTACGATAACCTCGGCTCGTTTTATCACCTGCATTTGCGTTCCAGTAATCATTCCACTCACCGAAACTGTTTGCCTTCCACGTAGTCCCCTGGCAGAACAACAGATGCTGCTCGTGTCTTTGGAACCCAGTTGGCCTTTAGGCTTCCCACCGTCTCACAGGAAATACGGCTCCAGGGAAGGCTCTTGGTGAAAGCTTGCTTCGAGCCACTTTCCGCCTCTTTATCAGGCTATCTCATGTGTCACAACCTCGCGCGATTTTCGCTTCCACCTTTTCCTCCCTTGCCTTTGTTGTGTCTGTTCAGAGTTGGGTCCAACCTAACCCTCTGACATTGTTTGACTTTTGCCATCTGAACGACGGACCTCGAAAGGGTTGCCCCTAGCGCTCACAAATGTCTTGTCTTCAAAATATTTCCAGAGACTACCAGCCCCTAATGGATGAGATCAGTCTGCAGTCGAGACTGAATCACAGAAATATCGTGCGCTACTTGGGTTGTGCCTACGAAAACGGCGTCCTGAAAATTTTGATGGAGAATGTTCCTGGCGGTAAGACGATCTCTCTTTTTTCTTCTTTCCTTTGCCTTTGTGGGGAACACCAGGCACGCAAGGTCTGGCCTGCCCCACGTGCATTTTAACCGTTTGATTGAAGTGTGGCGGCTACACAAAAACGCCGCCAAACAGAAACTTTCGGAAAGTGGCCTTTATCTCTGTGCTTTGTGAGCAGGGACAGGAGGTCGGGTGTGGCAGCCCACCAAGGCATACAGTACAGGAATTTAAATGCAGTTCTGCTCTTGGGGCCTTCATAGCTGATCCAGACAGTAAGTTCGCACCCTACTGGGCCCTACTGCAGTCCAACTTCTCACGGCGACTGAGCACCTGCGGAAACCTTCAGTATGTTCCGCGACGTGCGGAAGGTGTCAAAGACAGGGGGAGAATTGGCATACCGCCTCCAAATGAGGGGAATATTGCTGTTATCAATATATATCTTTCCCAGAATCTGAATAATTAATCCTTGGAAGGCCTTCCTCTACTAGGGCGGACAAGTTCATTATGATGCAGCCCAGTTCTCACGGGGATTTATAAAGGACACGGATCCGCCTAAACGAATGCTGCCGTAATGCCATTAAAAACGTCCTCAAGGCAAAAAATTTCTCGTCAACGGTCACTGGCTGACTAGAGAAGATCCTATTAATGGGCAACCGGCACCGGACACCTGGTTTCCTGCCGGTAGAGGCGCTTGCGCTCCTGCTGGGCTTGCAGGTGATGGGCGTGGCTGCCCAGTCATCATTCTCGTCCTTATAACCCCTGTTGGGGTGTTGTTAGGGAAAAATCCCGGTCAAGTGTGTGTTGTGGACCAGGGGGTGTGGTGGCACGCCTAGGTGCGGCTCCGGCCGTGCCAGCCACCTACACCCTCCCCCGCCTCCGGTTCTCTCGATTCTGTCTTGACATCGGATCCAGATGGCGAGTGGTGAAGAGAGAGTGCGGTAGATGCTGCGAAAGTCTACTATCACTATAAACTAATTCACGCGCAAGTAACCGTACCTGCTGCACCTTGCTGTGAAGCACACGGTGGACATCGTCGGAATCGGCAGTCAAACTGCCGCACTTGATGGCTGTTCCACATTACTCCCCATCAGACGCTTAGTTGGTACCGGGACTCCATGACGCCAGGCTCTAATCGGCGCTCACACCCAGGTGGCCTCCTCACCTGTCGAAATAAAAAAAACGGTGGAGTACGGAGAACCTAGCCGTGCCCTGACGCGTACAGACGAAGCCTGCACCACTTCAGCCACTGTTACCCACTTTCATTGCCCTTCGCCTTAATAAGTCTTTCCGTAGGATCACGTTGACGTTAGGAAGATAGAAACAAGTCGATGCCGCTCGAATTTTTTCACCATAAGTTCACATGCGAGCCGTCATTAGCACTCAGTCACCTCCGGCACCACCCCCGAACCTCACCCCCTCCTTTTATTTCCGATGAAGGGGATGGTATGTAATATCGCGAGTCGTCAAGTCTAGTTGCGGTCGTGTTCTCACTGTACCTCTAGTGATCCACAGTGGGACTCGTCATGTCTGGACTGTCCCAACGGCCGATTTAGAGACACTATGTTTACTCCCTCACTGGGAAAAGGATCAGAAAAGGTACCCTAAACGTATGATGGCCCACGCACACTACACGGCTGACCACAGTTGCCGGTCGTGGTATGTGCTTGAATCACGCTGAACAGAAGTAATACTCTTGCTCACCCCTCCGCCTCCTGCCCGAATGATCAAACTCATTCCAGTTACGCAGAGTATGTTATTTTTAAGATGATCTAGTGGTCAACTGATCAGCTTGGAAATGACTCTTACTGACTCGATACAAGATGAACACTACCACCCTCATCAAGACCCGATAGTTCGGCCGTCGAGTTCGACAATGTCCACAGTGCGCTCCACAGCAAGGTGAGAGCAGGGCCGGTGACTTACGCAGGGGTTTATAGTGCCAGTAGACTTGCGTTGCATCTACCTACACTCTCTCCTCCCCCGCCTTGACCCGGTGTCAAGACACAGTCAGGAGGACCGAAGGCGCGGGGGAGGGCGCAGGTGAATGGCAGTTCGAACCCACACCTTGGCGTTCCACTCCACACCCCCCTGGTCCAGACAGTAAGTGACCAGGTTTTTGACCAGCAACAACAATGGAGGGCAACGTGGGTACCAGAGTGCGCGGCGTCTGCCAGCTACGGGGTCCGCTACCGCACCCCGAAATGTTGACATTTATTATGGTGCGCAGTCCAATAACGCCTGCCAGATTCCGATATGGCCTCGTGTTGTTCCAGCACATCTGCCACGTGGCCTGTTTGGGGGGCACCACATCAAGACTCGCTCCTCTGAAGAAGGAAATTCAAATGAGGTAAAGGCAGGATGCATCTTCTTCTGGAACTACCTTTGCCAAGTAAAACTAGGCGAGGCTGGAACTCCCCTTGTCGTCAAGACGGTAGTGATTAGGAAACTACAGTCGGTGACCGATTTCATAAAATGTTAACCGAAATTCCGAAATGTGTTCTCGATTAGACAGGACTATTTATGTGGGTCTATAACATTGATTATCGTGCAGCATAATCCTAAGATTTTCTGTAATATATACCTGAACTGAACTTATAAGGAAAAATGCTTGCTAACTAAGCAGGCATTTTTTATGAGGACGGCTTTTTCGAGCGACCGAATGGAAGTGCATTCAAAAGCCAACATCCTATCATGTCTGCCGTATCATTCCACACGGTAATCAATATTATAATTCCACGTGAGTAATCCTTCTCAATCAAAACACGTTCCAGAATTTCTGTTAACATTCAATGAGATCGGTCGTTGACTGTATGCACCCTCCCACAGGGCACCACCGTGAGACATCAACCCACTGGGAGGACATTCGCCATTAGCGTCTGCGCCTCGATAATGCCGGGCTCGGCGAGAATCAGCATGCTCTCCTCGTGTTCGTGCTAAACGAGGACAAGTTAAATTTTCCCTGATACTTCAATGCACGAACAGAGACAGACTGCGGTCTCTGTTGAGAGGGCTCAGTCGAAGCGGATTAGGAGAAAACAGCAATTATGGTTTCCTACCGAGAGCCTGTGTGGAACAAAATCTACTGAGCAACATCGTCGCCTTTGCCCTCAGGTTCACAAAGGGACCACGTAGAGGCACTAAAGCTGGCGTCACTTTCGCATCCGTTAGAAGAAGAGGCCGCTGTGAAGTGCTTGTGACAGGGACAGTGTTTGTTTCCGGATGCTGGGTCAATCACGGCTAAGTCGTCCCATAAATGAGGCCGGAAACCCAACGACCATGATGACCTTTAGAGGGGACAGCACCAAGGAAGTTGAACACTGCAAAACTGGGCCGCGCCGAACGCAGACAAGAGCTCACTTGTCCCGTTGTGCCTTATGGGCACTCTCTCGAACCCAACCAGTAGCCGCACAGTGGCGCATGATATAGGCAGAATGGCATTACCGACAAAGACAAGGGAGACTGGAATGGCCATTTCTGGCTTATTAGCAGTCGTCAGCCAGTCATACCCAACCACTAAGTGTGGAACACCCAAGGCTCGAACTAGCGACCTGTTAGTTAGAAGTCCACGCCTCTAACCTCGGGTGTTCCGCACTTCGGGGTTGGGTATGACTGGCTGTCGACAGATAATAAGCCAGAAATGGCCACTCCAGCTTCCCTTGTCCTTGTCAGTAGTGCTATTCTGCCTATATTTCAAGCCTAGGTGCGATCGCTGGCGGGGCACGAGAGAGAGCCCTAAGGCACAACGGAGCAAGTGAGTTCCGTAGCGCGATCTGTGAGCACCCCTCTACCGTATATGTATGGGACATCTAACCAGAAGACTGCCGTTACCGTCGCAGGGTTAATCACTCAGTGCTTACTTAATCGCCGCGTCCGAGTTGCAATGAACGCATTTGCTTAGTAATTGCTGACCATTTGGTTCACCAACGCTGTCCTCCTACCGGTTCTCAACACTATGGATAACTATTCATCGAGACCACACCTCTTCCTTTGACATTTCGCCAGTGAATAGTATTTCCATCGTCATTGCTACTGCTAACTCCGCTCAAGCGCACCAACTTTATGTGTTTCTGTCTCAGTTGATAGGGTTCGAGTAAGAATCTGAAGCGTCAGGCGAATCTAATTCTCGTTTCAGCCTTCGAGTTTCTCTCTACTTAACTGTCTTTCGAAACTCCTTTTCTCTTATATCTGTGGCCAGGTAGTGAGAGCGTTAGGCAACCCGCGTTACTCTTATTACGCAGGCAGGCGTGTTTGTAAATCGCTAGTGGACCAGACACCTCTCGCGTTTGTTATGTACTGAGTTATACGTCTTGCCTAAGGTCTGCACCCTTTATGAAGCCTTGTAAACGTCGAAAAAGTGCTTTCTCAAAGAGATTCAGATTTTCTAAATCTCTTTTTCCTCTTCGGACCCACTTTTTTAGGTTCCCTCAGTTTCCTTTTGAAGAAGACTGGTGCGCTGAAGGAAGAAACCGTTGCCCACTACTCATCCCAAATCCTCGAGGGCATTAAGTACCTGGTTAGTTATTATACCTTCTCCCAAGTATTTGGTTGCAAGACCGCACACTACCGATAAGTGCGGAGAACGAGTTCAAGGGAGCAGTTAAGGAGCCCGGATCGTAAGAAAACAATTTCATCTGGCCGCCGTCTCAGGTTCACTTTCGAGCCAGTCATCAGAGACAGCAACGCACAAAGATGACGGGCGCACGGCATTTGTAGAAAGCAGTTGTCTACCGCATCCCTCACGGATGTCCCTACTTCGTGCAACAATGACTTGGTTGTCCGCACCCGAGAACAAAAGAACCACTATGTCAATTGCAAGATGGTTTAGTTATTGGTAGTAGAGCGCCCACCGATCGCGCTACGGAACTCACTCTTCCCCTTGTGCCTTGGGACTCTCTCTGGAGTCCCGCCAACAGCTACAAAGCGGCGCGTGATATAGGCAGAATAGCATTACCCATATTCAGTCAGTAAAAGCACCAACTTCCTCCTGGCTCGCGCAACGTCAAGGCTGTCTAGTAGAGTAATTACTCACGCGTGAGGCGCGTGGTTAAGCACTGCTTTAGATGACAGTGGTGAGGTGCGACGGCGATTAAACACTCCAACTTGGCAGCCCAGGTAAGTATCGTGCCAATTGCGAACATTGGGGACGTTCATTCGGTGATCGGTGGGCAGTGCAGGGCCCACCAGTAAAGGGGCATGCGTCGACAGTGCGGCAACCAAACTCCCTACCCATCCTTCCTGGTTGATGATGGCTTGGAGCACCACTCTGAAATATCGGGCAAAAAACCCTCGTATCAGCAATCACGGTAACCTTATTCACGAACTTTTTCGTGTCGCTGTTCGCATAGAGAGTTGAGTGTCCAGGTTTGTTTTGTTATAGAACCTGAGTTCTCCTCTACTATGTTAGATCAAGGAATTTATGCTGCATGGCAGGCCCAACGAAGATGGAATCTATATATCTCTGAAGGCTTTTAAGAATCAGAAGGATTGGCTCTACGTCATACAGGATTGCATAATGTACGACAGACGAAATATTGCACAGACTAAATATAGAGCACAAGTTTTGAGAGAACTGCATTATACAAACCCCTATCCTACGCGAATGAAGCGGCTGGCAAGAAAGTAGGCTTACGTGCCCGAAATTGACGAAAACATCGAAATCTTTATCCGTAGTTGTGACCCATGCGGACGGTTTGCAAAGACCCCATCGAAAATCCAACTAGCGTCGTGGTCAGAAGCCATAGAACTCTGGAACAGAGTCTAAATGGATTACGCGGGTCTGTTTTACAACAAGCTGTTCCTCATTGTGGCGGACGCGTGGTCGAAATGGCTAGGGGTTTTCGACGTTTCGGTAATTACGGAAAAATACATGGTGAGAAAAACTGAGAAGTTGATGTCAAGGTACGCCATCCCAACAGAGACTGTGACCGACAATGGGACTCAATTCATCTCAACTATATTCCAGCAGATGTGCCTTGAATGACGAATCAAACGCACGATGTCGTTGCCTTTCCACCCTCAATCAAATGGCCAGGCCGACAAGTTCGTCGGCACTTTCAAGAGGGCGATGAAGAAGATGTGCGATTCGGGCGTTGTTGGCCTATCGAACGACGGCCAAGACCGAGTTTTTTAGATCAACCCCTGCAGAAAAATTTCCGGGAAGACAACCAAATGTGCGTCTCCAGTACCTGAAACCTGTGATTCGAGAGGTCCCACCGAGACAATCTTGCTTCAGTGGGGGAAGAAGTATACGGGAGGAAAACCCTAGATAGGGGATGCAATCAAAAGGGCACACGGCGTAGTCCTTGACGTCGAGACGAACAGAGGACGTATGAGAACACTAGCCGACCGAGTCACTGGACGAACTCAGTCAACCAGTTGGTCCTGGACCTATTTTTGTTAACTTTCAGCATTCTGAATCGCAGGTTGAGGTTCCAGCTGTTGCTGAGACTGTTAGGAGGTCCTCTATAAGCAGACGCCCTCCTAAAAGACATGCAATCAACCCTAGTTGTTGATTGTACGCGGGAGGTGTTAAGGCAGCCCCGAACGGGACGCACCATTCTTGTCGTCCGGTTGTTTTGTGGCACGGCATCGTCAAACCGTAGGCCAGTCTCGCCTACTATGTTCAGGCATGGTTCGGCAGTTAACACGCTGCCGGATTATGCGCGACTTTCAGGTGGTCGCCTATGCGGGTGCTCGGAGCTCAGCCAGTATGAACACGAAAATCAGGTAAGGGAAAGTCCCTTAAATGCACTGTCATAGACAGAAGGATTGAGAGTTGGTGTAAACGCGGCCACTGTCGGGGTAAATCTGTCCTTTGCCATCCTGCCTGTCTTCAGTCCCAAGCAACAACTGGGGACTATGACGCATAGTTAAAATGGTCGCAAACGCACGATCAATGGACTTCGCACGAGTCCATTTTTCATTCTTAGCAACCTCTCGAATCTTGCTGTTTCACCAACCAGAATGTAGACTTGCAGCCAACTGCATTTCGTGTATTCAGGGTCTG
>CACRXP010001044.1:35197-47499 GCA_902702965.1 Spirometra erinaceieuropaei | reverse complement strand
GCTGTCAATCAACGGACTTCATCAAGTTGAGATCAACGACCACCTTGATCGCTGCCCTTCACACCTATCCCCTTCGTAAATGAGATACTCAGGCAGCACCGCGAATGTCCTTCTGGGCACAGACTCAATCTTAACAGGCCTACAGAATTCGTTGGCCCACGACTGCTGGGCGAGTTAGTCCTTTTGCCTTATAGTGGAGAGACAAGGAGAGATTGCAAACGGTCCCAAGGAATCCCACGGTTGTCGACCTTTGAAAGCGCGGACGCAACCGACAATTCTGCAATGGTTATTAAGAGACTTGCGCGTCGAATAGCACAGCTGAAATGGGCATGCAATTAAATTTGAGCCCTTTTTCTGCGGGATTAAACACCAGCATGGATTAAAGGGTTGTCATGCATCAAACACGAGAAGTGTCTATGACACACTCAATCACCGTCAGTGATTATCGATTTACCCTCGTGGGCAAATTTTCCTATCTCAAAAGCACCATATCAAGAAGCCTCCGAATCGCGGACTAAATGGCAACCTGGATATTCGCAATCAGCAGAGCTCTTGGTCGAGCCCCAAAACACAACGGGACGAGCAGTTGCCGTAACGCGATCGGTGGATATCCGCTACCACGGTTAATATGTCCGATCGCAACCAACAGGACAATGAGCTCATGACTCTGTGGCTAGAGTATTAACCAACCGAATGTATATTCGAGTTTCAGTAGTTACAAAACCAGAGATTAACTATGGCAAGCTGATGACGGCTAATAAGCCAGAAATGGCCATTCCGGTCTCCCTTGTCTTTGTCGCTGCCAAAAAGGCTTATTAACCGTCGTCAGCCAGCCATCCCCAGTCCCGAGAGGTACAACCCCTGGGGCTCGATCCCACCAACTGTTGGCTAGAAGCCCAACGCCCTAACCACTGAGCCTTGGAGGTTGCACACCTTGGGGCTGTGTATGCCCGGCTGACGACAGATAATAAGCCAGAAATGGTCACTCTATCTTTGGCCTTATCTATCTTTCGAAACTCCTTTTCTCTTATGCCTGTGGTCAGATGGTGAGAGCGTTAGATGACCCGTGCTACTCTTACTACGCAGGCAGGCGTGTTTGTAAATCGTTATTGGACCAGACATCTCTCATGTTTGTTATATGCTGAGTTATACATCTTCCCTAAGGTCTGCCCCCTTTATGAAGCCTCTTAAACGTCGAAAAGTGCTTTCTCAAAGAGATTCAGATTTTCTAAATCCCTTTTTCCTCTTCTGACCCATTTTTTTAGGTTCCCTCAGTTTCCTTTTGAAGAAGACCGGTGCACTGAAGGAGGAAACCGTTGCGCACTACTCTTCCCAAATCCTCGAGGGCATTAAGTACCTGGTTAGTTATTATATCTCCTCCAAAATATTTGATTGAGGGACCGCACACTACCGATGAGTGCCAAGAACGAGTTCCAGGGAACAGTTGAGGAGCCCGAATCGCTGCCTCAGGTTCACTCTCGAACCAGCCATCAGAGACAGCAACGGATAAAGATGACGGGCGCGCGGGGGGTGCCGCACTCATAGGATGCAGTTGTCTACCGCATTCCTCACGCATGTCCTTACTTCGTGCAACAATGGCTTGGTCGTCCGCGCCCGAGAACAAAGTAACAACTACGTCAATTACAAGATGGCTTAGTTATTGGTAGGAGAGTGCCACCGATCGCGCTACGGAACCCACTCGTTCCCTTGTGCCTTGGGACTCTCTCTGGAGTCCCGCCAGCAGCCGCACAGCGGCACGGGATATAGGCAGAATAGCATTACCCATAATCAGTCAGTAAGAGCACCAACTTCCTCCTGACGCATGCAACGTCAAGGCTGTCTAGTAGAGTAATTACTCACGCGCGAGGCGCGCGGTTAAGCACTGCTTTAGATGACAGTGGTAAGGTGCAACGAAGTCACAGCGAGTAAACACTCCAACTTGGCAGCCCAGGTAAGTATCGTGCCAATTGCGAACATTGGGAACGTTCATTCGGTGATCGGTGGGTAGTGCAGGGCCCACCAGTAAAGGGGCATGCGTCGGCGGCGCGACAACCAAACTCCATACCCTTCCTTCCTGGTTGATGATAGCTTGGAGCACCACTCTGAAATATCGGTCAAAAAACCCTCGTATCAGCAAGCAAGGTAACCTTATTCACGAACTTTTTCGTGTCTCTGTTCGAATAGAGAGTAGAGTGTCCAGGTTTGTTTTGTTATAGAACATGCGTTCTCCTCTACTATGTTAGATCAAGGAACTTATGCTGCATGGCAGGCCCAACGAAGATGGAATCTATATATCTCTGAAGGTTTTTAAGAATCAGAAGGATTGGCTGTACGTCATACAGGATTGCATGATGTACGACAGACGACATATTGCACAGACTAAATATAAAGCACAAGTTTTGAGAGAACTGCATTCTACACACCCCGATCCTACGCGGATAAAGCAGTTGGCAAGAAAGTAGGCTTATGTGCCCGAAATTGACGAAAACATCGAAATCTTTATCCGTAGTTGTGACCCATGCGGACGGTTTGCAAAGAGCCCATCGAAAATCCAACTAGCGTCGTGGTCAGAAGCCATAGAACCCTGGAGCAGAGTCTAAATGAATTACGTGGGTCTGTTTTACAACAAGATGTTCCTCATTGTGGTAGACGCGTGGTCAAAATGGCTAGGGGTTTTCGACGTTCCGGTAATTACGGAAAAATACATGGTCAGAAAAACTGAGAAGTTGATGTCAAGGTACGCCATCCCAACAGAGACTGTGACCGACAATGGGACTCAATTCATCTCAACCATATTCCAGCAGATGTGCCTAGAATGGGGAATCAAACGCACGATGTCGTTGCCTTTCCACCCGCAATCAAATGGCCAGGCCGACAAGTTCGTCGGCACTTTCAAGAGGGCGATGAAGAAGATGTGCGATTTGGGCGTTGAAATGAAACACGTTCCTGTTGGCTATCGAACGACGGCCAAGACCGAGTTTTTTAGATCAACCCCTGCAGAAAAATTTCCGGGAAGACAACCAAATGTGCGTCTCCAGTACCTGAAACCTGTGATTCGAGAGGTCCCACCGAGACAATCTTGCTTCAGTGGGGGAAGAGGTATACGGGAGGAAAACCCTGGATAGGGGGTGCAATCAAAAGGTCACACGGCGTAGTCCTTGACGTCGAGACGAACAGAGGACGTATGAGAACACTAACCAACCGAGTCACTGGACGAACTCAGTCAACCAGTTGGTCCTGGACCTATTTTTGTTAACTTTCAGCATTCTGACTCCCTAGGTTGAGGTTTCAGCTGTTGCCGAGACTGTTAGAAGGTCCTCTATAAGCAGACGCCCCCCAAAAGACATGCAATCAATCCTAGTCGTTGATTGTACGCGGGAGGTGTTAAGACAGCCCCGAACGGGACGCACCATTCTTGTCGTCCGGTTGTTTTGTGGCACGGCTTCGTCAAACCGTAGGTCAGTCTCGCCTTCTATGCTCAGGCATGGTTCGGCAGTTAACACACTGCCGGATTATGCGCGAATTTCAGGGGGCCGACAAGGCGCGAGGGTCCGCCTATGCGGGTGCCCAGAGCTCAGCCAGTATAAACACGAAAATCAGGTAAGGGCAAGTCCCTTAAATGCAATGTCATGGACAGAAGGATTGAGAGTTGGTATAAACGTGGCGATTGTCGGGTTAAATCTGTCCTCTGCCGTCCTGCCTGTCTTCACTTCCACGCAACAACTGGGGAATATGACACAGTAAGAATTATCGCAAACGCACGAGCAATGGACTTCGCACGAGCCCACTTTTCGTTCTTAACAACCTCTCGAATCATGCTGTTTCACTAACCAGAATGCAAACTTTTGCAGCCAACTGCGTCTCGTGTGTCCAGGGTCAGTACGTGACTCTATTGGGTCTGCAATACGCCTACCTGTTTGCTGTCTCTTCCTCCTCCTCCTCCCACCCCCCCTCTCTCTCTATCTTCTTTCTCCTCTTTCGATTTCCTGCTGCACTTTTTACCCTTGTCCTAATTTGTCCCCTCGTCGTCTTGTTTGCAGCATGCTAACCGAATTATCCACCGTGACATCAAGGGCGACAACGTGCTGGTTAACATGTTTCGTGGGGAATTGAAGATTGCTGACTTCGGCGCCTCCAAATGTTTCTTTGGCATGGTTACTAGGGCAGAAACATTTACAGGTACCTTTCGCTCGTACTCTTTTACTGTCTAGGCTTCTAACTGTCTTCTTTAGCCTTTCGTGTACTCTGTTGTTTTTGTCTCCAGGGACAATGCGTTACATGGCCCCTGAGCTGATAAACGGAGCCCTTCGTGGCTATGGCTATCCGGTGGACATCTGGAGCTTTGGCTGCACTGTGATCGAGATGCTAACGGGACAACTACCCTATCGGGAGGTTTGTGATTTTCCTTGCTTTTTCTTATTATGCACTGAGTCTCTTATTGTTATTTGGTAGGGAACCATCCCTGCCCTTAACAGTAAGTTGGGGGAATGTGGTTTTAGTTTATGAGCGGATGACAGCTGCCCTTGGCCCCACTGCCCGTGGGCAAGTCCAGTCGGAACTGACTGACCATTGTCTATGCTCCTAAAAAAACCTAGGGTTGGATGGTTGCGTTGGATGACTCGCTGGAGGGATGATTATCCGTAGGTTCTGAATTCCATAATGAACGCCTCCGTCCCTCTTGCCCAGTGCATCAGTTTAGGGTTTGGGGGCTTTGTAGAGCGATGATTTAATCCGCATTGGATGACCGACAACATTTGTCATGGCTTCGCTAGGACTACGGGCCCTTTTATAGGTAACACCAACCCGCCTGACTGGTATCCACCCACGTCTGACACAGTGCCGCTGTATGGTCTGCGCTGCTTATCCCTCAGGCCCGCTTATTTCGCAACTAACCTTCACTGCGGGCTGTTCCAGCATCCACTGGCTGTGCGACCTGTTGCATGCCAAGTTTGTCAAATCTTTAAACGTCCTCCCAGTGCAGCGCAGGGGCTGTTTTGAGAGAACACGCAGTTCAAGTAGTTGCTCACCCAAAAAAACCCAAAACAGCTCGTGTTTCGAGATGAACAAAAAGTCACAGTGTGACGCCTAAGTCGGATTTTACTGCACCACGTGGCGCTTAAGACTACATGATTTTGATGCCCTGACAGTGAGTTCATCAGCTGACGCCCTTACTGGTCGCCTACGTCCTGCTGCTGTTGCTGTCGCTGACGCCATTTGGCCCCACACTTGCACTAGTACTCGTGTTTACGCAGATGTTGGTGGTCCCTTTAACACGCGAATTTGCCAACCCCCACCCTCTTCTCGCATAATCATTGTTGCATGGGACAACAACCCGGTGACCCTGTTTGGTGTCATAGACTTCAACTCAGTCAGTCTCAAAAAACCGTTTCTACACCCTAGTCCGCAACGAACCAGCCGCCTCGAATGTTATTCAGCGCACTCGGAGGCTGGCCAGTATCTCAATTACCGCTCACCTTACTTCACAATTCCACCCGCCACTCGTGTAATACGGCTTCGCCGGTTGCCGACAGGCAGGCGTGCGCTCATCTGCCGCACTGCATAAACGCTGTACGGGAATAGTTTGTTTGCTAGGTGGTTGGTAAGATGATTGTTCTACCTGTACACACCGTTCCCAAACGGCACTCTACGCGCTGGAACTTTTCAGAGTAGTTTTTCAAATTCTCTGTCATGTGTGTCTGGTGGTATACTTGAGTACGAGGGTTGACTGCTGATCGCCGACTTCTGGCGTCAATGTACGTTTTTCGCTGGATTAGTTGCACGCAGACAGAGACACGAACAGAGTGATAGCAGCTGCTTTGAACTCATCAAGCCAGTCATGCCCTTGACTAACATATGTGACTGGACTGACAGGTAGTCGCCTGTTAGCGTTCCCAACCACCAGATGAAGGAGCCAGTTTATTCGAGATCCCAATCAACCCGGTTTGGGCTCGTTCCAATGTGAGTGCGTATGCTTCTTCGTATCAGAACCATAACCGCTGTTCTTACTTATGCTGCGAGAGCCTCGCCAGTTTCCTTTCCACATCTAAGCAGCTATTTGGTACTGACTGTAGACAGGCCCTATGGCAATGACCAACATTCATGCCTTGATCGAGCCGTCGTGTTCAGTTACCTGGGGTTTGTGCGTTCAATTGCAACAGGCGCGGTTTTGTAGCCGTCTGAACGCGCGCATGCGCGCTTTTTGTAGTCCGTCAGACGGTAAGGTTGGCGCGTCTGGAGCCACTCACTGGGAAGGTGTGTGACCTTGACGCGGCAGAAGGTTGAAAAAAAGACGCGGTAAATCGTAGTAATTGATGTAGGCCACAAATCTGCACCGCGTCGACTACTCGTGGACGGAGTGAAAAGTAGCTCTTTAGCAAATGAGATACGCATCCACTCCCTCCAAGCCATGAATCTTAGTAAATGCATGACTTTTGACGTGACACTCCACGAACTGGCCCTATTGCAGAAGGTTTGTTCTAAGCCATTTTACTGGTCAGCGTGATCGTTATTTGTATCAGAAAGTCGGGCGCTGGGGAGCGTAGTCACTGATATTTCGACTGATATAGACAGCTCTCAGCCCCGTGAAGGAACTTTCCCGCGCTCTGTTTCCCTACTTTAGCCTCTCCTCCTCCGGGGGGAGGGGGAGGGGAATAGGGCGACACGCCACGCAGTGCCGGCGTACTCGTGGCCGCCTCCCCACACTGGAGACGCAGAATCTGGTTCACTCGGCGGTTGCTATCGCGGCCAAAATCACATAGACCGGTTCATTGCCTTCTAAGCGCCAGGCCGCTGAACTCAGGATTTCTGCCTTCCCTTCTCACGCGATACCTGCCTGTTCCAATTCCGCAATTAACTCAGAGGGCCTTTGAAAATACCTGCTCATATTGCCGGCGCGATTTGGACGCTGCGCCAGCTGGCTGACTAGGCGCGGCTTTCTCATTACTGCAGCGTTGCGGCAAATCTCGTCTATTTGCTGCTCGAGAGAGTGTGGTTTGGTTCGCTTCGATTGCCAAACCAGTACACTTGCAGCACGCAAAGCCCTAGAGACGAATGCTTGCTTGGCCGCTACGGCCATCCCATCTAAGTCCTCTTTACTTTGCCCTACCATTAGAACATGATGACTGGGAGGAAAGAGAGAAAGAGAGAGGATGATCCTAACGCTACGTGATTCCCCGCAGATCTCCACTGCCTCCCCGGCAGTATTCTTCGTGGACGAATTGACCGTCTTGACAGGCCGACTAATTGAATCGTTTCTGCCTTTCCAACTGCGAAACACCCACTTTATTTTACGAATATCTGGCCGCCATGTTGTTGGAGCGTGCTTTCATGTCGAGCGTCCATTCTACCTGTCAAGTAACTAGTCTGCCCAATGCTTTTACCGTTCCTCGCTGGCTGGTAGGACGAACCTCCAGGACGGTTTTCTCGTTCTTTCTACAAATTCGTGTGTTTGATCTTTTTACGATTAGCGAAAACTCAAACACGGATTTCCAAATTTACGATACACATTTTTTGCAGCGAGTCTTGCCGTAGGCAGTTGCCCTTTCCTTTTACCTTGACCCTCGATCCATGCATAGTAATCGATGGTAACGATCGGGTGAAGGACCCCAAACACATACGATCAGCCAAAGGTGCCTGTCCTACGGGAAAGGTGGTAATAGGAATTTTACGACCGGGGCCTATGTATGCCTAGAGGAATGGCAAAATAAGTATAGATAATTGATAAATCCGTTTTTCGAACGGAAAAGCTTTAATGCATTGACATCTAGCAACCGAAAGTAAGCAGGACGATTAAAAAATAAACATTAAGTGTCTACAACGATTGCTTCTCAACTCTCGGAGCCGAATCCATTGTAGATAATGTACCAGACCGTCTACAACAGACGACCAAACCTTGTACGATGAAACACCAAACCGAAATAATCGTGTTGGACTAAAACCCCCTTAAATAAGTATAGTAGGTATTCTTTGTATGCCACAGATGCTTTGGGGTCCTTCACCCGATTCTTACCTAATCGATATCTCGACGCAAATTATGTTCATTTAAGGTCACTACCTGTTGCTCAGGTGACTTAATGTAAGGCCTCGGGTCTCAGAGAAATGAATTAACTGAGCTGTAGCTGGCTTATTTATTTCCGTAAAAGGGGAAATTGACGAATGTCAACTTTGTGCTCCTTAAAAACGGACGGGTGTTGTCGAAGCCGAGGGGTTTTTGGTGTTTAGAACATACTGCTCGCTGGCAGCTCACGTGAAAACCCTCCCTGTTCACTAGTTATAGACTGCGGTCGTAAGACCATCTATCAAGTTCTCCCATAAGCTCACAAACGTCGGCGCCGACCTATCAAAAGTGTGAAATAACGTCCATCTTCGTTTATTTCCTGCGAATTGCAGAGTTTTGTAATCTTCACCTTGCAGTTTGGCTTGCAGAATAATTTTCGTTATGGCTTATTACGGTTTATTTTAAATAACGGAATCGCTGCCGCTTAAAATTGACGGGATTCTGTTATGCTGTAGCCTAGTGCAATCGATGTGCTCAAAACTACCCGGCAAAACATAGCAAGGAGTCTTAATAGCAACAAAAGAAAACTCACAAGTTTCCTTAATGAAGAAGTGTTTACGGATAAGGACAGCGACGCTCGAATGACTATTTACATCTTTCTAGCCGCCATCGGCCAGTGATATTCCAATGTGCCAGGCGCTGGCGCTTCCGACTTAATTTGCCTTCGAGCAACACACCACCATGTCATGTTGACTGTGATCAGGGCCATTTAGTCGTCATATGAGAGTGAGGCGCAGCGGTCTTATCCGGATCGCGGAGCATCAAATAAGCCGGAAATGACCATTCCCCCTTTCCGGTCCTTCTTGGTTATTGATTGCCAGTCGTCCTACTGATCAGAAGAAGAAGCGATCGCTGGAACAAGGGCTTTATTCGCCTGACGTTTCGGGTTCTTACTTGAACCCATCATCAGAGACAGAGGGTTCAAGCGAGAATCGGAAACGTCAGGCTAATAAAGCCCTTGTTCCAGCGATCGCTTCTTCTTCTGATCAACTAGTTCCTGGAACTCGCATCTTCGCTTGTATCGGCAGTCGTCATACTACCCACATGTCCGTGCTACTGGATCTCACTTCTAAGGATAAGTGGGACAGGCCAGTGCGCACCACTCCACGAGGTTTCAACACACATGGCATTTTTTTCTTAAGTTCCAGCCTCTTAAACGACAAAATCGCGGAAAAGTAGGCATCCGTCCGCATACCTGATGCGATTAGCGGTATTCCGTGTGCCGTCGTTATATCGCGTTATTTTGCTGACAGGCACTTTACTTCGACCGAAGCACGTTTTATAGATATTGTCGAAAATTCGTTCAGAATTAAGAGCATTAGCACTGATAATTTTTTCAAGGAAATCTTTACTCGACAAAACCACCGTAAAGTACTTTTTGGAACTGAAAATCGACCTATTTTTGAAGGAACCAATTTCCCTGCAACCATACAGTAGAACTAGAGTTAGACACGGGGATTATAAGTAAGTTTTAGGACAAAAGTGCGAATTTGTATGCGCCAGATATAAATAGAGGCTTGTACTGGTAAACCGCAGAATTCAATCTCACTGCCTTCCTGAATAAATACGTTCTCTGTTGTTTGCCAGGAAGATAGTGTGCATCTCAAGTGCATAGCACACTGCAAATTACATGGCGCTGACAAGTTGCTGCGTGGCTTTTTCTTTTTTCCGGTTTTTACTTTAAGTTTCTAAAAAAAAACAAAGTTCAGTTCTGCGAAATTATTCCAGAACTGTGACCATTTCATGAGGTATCCAACTATTTATTAGGAGCGCACTGCACATACGCCCTGATCCTAATGTCACAAAAACGCTTAACAGCCCTGGCTTACATGCCGCTCCATTTCCGAGGCACGCATCCAGCAGGATCAGAATGCATATTTACTTTCCGAATGAATGCGCCCCTTGCTCTCTTTGTGTCACCAAGAGTTTGTACTTGTATCAATTGACTACTGCTCGGCGTTGGAATTTCGCCCTGTTCACGCTGGTGACCCCCTCTGACAGTGCTGTTTAGTGCACCGTCAGCATGCGTTGTATGCTGTACTTTTGACACACTGCATGTGGACTTTTGAGCGCCTGACTGAAGGCAACTGGCCCCAAGAACCATGCCTAAGTCTAAATAATCATTCATTAAGAGGTGGTGGGCATACGTGCGTCCTAAGTAGTCAGTTTCATAAATTCGCAACTTTTCGGCTGCCTTTTTTGGAGTCCGACTTTTTTAATCATCCTGGGGTCTTCTGCCGGGCATTTTGTCAAAAGTTTTTCCCCCTCTTCTAGCTTGCAGATCCCTACGCGGCAGTTTTCCGCGCCGGCCACGACTACGCTCATCCGGAGATTCCTGAACATCTTTCAGATGCTTGCAAAAAGTTCACTCTTCGTTGCTTCACCCGTGAGCCCGAGCTTCGCGCCACTGCAACCCAACTGCTGTGTGATCCCTTCCTTGAACTGTGAGTCGGAGTCTATTTCGGAGCTCCTTTTCTGTTAAATTTCCGTCTTGGGCATTTATAGGGGCCCTTTTGGCAGATTTGATTGATGTATTTTGACCCAATTGGAAAAAACTTCGGTGGGATTTGAACCCATGGCAGCAATAGCAAGGTTTATGTACAACCAACGCCCAAACCACCCGATTTACTGAGGCTTCGACCGGTAGGCGTGAGTTTGATCACATTTTGGGCCAAGTTACTCTCACGACCTACTTCAGCCTATGTAATCCACCAATTCTGACGCAGTAGGCTACCTTCCCAAGCAGGACGTTCTAAGCAATCTGTGTAGAATCTACCAGATGACTACCAGGCGTACCAGGTGTTTTTGGTAGGTTTAAATAATTCATTTGGTCCCATTGTGAAATACACGACGGCGCCGGTGGGATTTGAACTTACAATTGCAAGAAAAATAATTAAAAACAGCCAACGCTTTGACCACCCGAGGTACGAGGTACGGCAGTCGTGGTCATTTACATGTGCTCAACTTTTCTGCATCAGAGTTTCCAGTTTGGGACACGCAGCTGTCTTCTGTGAAGCGAAAAATTATATTAACTGATCGAGTACTTGACCGTCAGGCGTTCTTTCACGAGCCCTACGCGCGCTCCTAGAATAACACAACCTGAGGATTCAGAAGGTTGCCAACTAATGAGACAACCGAGTTCTCCGAACTAGTGTCACCTTTATGACATGTGGTCCGAGTTTGGGAGAATTTAGTTCGCGCGCATGCATGGTTCAACCTTGCCAGCCACTACATCCACATCCATCTCTGATCGTTCCGATGTTTTATTCCCTTTTTGAAAATTTGTTTGTCGAAGGAGCGAGTGGGGCTAATGTCGCGCAAATCACCCTCTATAATTCACCATCCCGATGCCATCACTGCACATCCAAGTTGGTGACGACCCTCGTCGCTTCGAAGGGCTAAATGCCGTGTTTCCCGGAAAAAGATTTAGTGAAGTTTGCGCGCGTTATAATTAGCCGCCGCTTAAGTACAGTTTTTGCGTCGTATAATTTGGTTCGTTCCATCCCTTACGGCCTCTCGTGAAGACCTTATTTTGTTCCGAAATAAAATTGGAGAGGTACGATTGTCTTATTATTTATTTCCTTGGCGAACCGGAGTTTTGAATGAAGTTCCGTGTGAAACTCGGATCAGCAGTCAGTCTTTAAATTTATTTGCCTTGACAGATTTTACGTCGAAAGCGGAAGTCTGACAGTCGAGAAGGCCCTCAAGCCTAATACATTTTTGTTTGCACATTCTGGGGTAAATGATTCCTAACAGGTAAACGCACAAGGATTCATGAAAGCGCAGCCCAAGTGATTGCGAGTTTATGAACCACTGCGTACCACGTGCATGCTTTCGACGAGAAAAGCGATACATAACTGTATATCACTGAAATCAAATGAACATTGGTAGAACACGGGCCTTGCTCCTTGTAAATGAAAACCGTGCACTCCTTGGGCAGACTCTTGTGCACGTCAGGCATGGCTTTTGTTTCGAAGCCATGGGACGTTATAACCGTTGTCTTGAAACATCTAACTCCCACCAAACTAAAGTTTGAATTTTAATCAACAGATAGTTACCGCTTCGTGTTCTTCTGTCGAGGCGATCCAATGGTTTTTTATGTGTAACTCGCCATACTCACCTTATAGGGCACATGGGGGAAAAACATGGTACGCAGAAGTCGCGAGAGAAACACCGGGTTTCTTTCGTTTGAAAAACCCCTTTTCTTCATGTCTTTACCTCCTCCTCCTCCTCCTCCTCCTCCTCC
>CACRXP010001044.1:4859-23694 GCA_902702965.1 Spirometra erinaceieuropaei | reverse complement strand
TTTCCACAGATTGTCATTCCACCCCATCATCTCTTTTTTGGCACTTGTCGGTTGCTGATTTCTCAGCGCTGTATGACCGTCAACGAAGTTTGTAGACTGGAGTTACAATTCATAGAAGACCACCCGTATTTCATAGTAATAAACACTGCCCTCGCGGAACTTCCTCTGGAGAGTACAGTAGTGACTCCAGCTGAAAGCGTTCATAGCAGTGTGGATCATTATCTTTTAACCAGTGCGCCTCACTTCCACCACTTCTGCTCGTTTCAGTGCCTTTTTGAAATGCTGATCGACTACCTGGATAATGGAGGCATGCTGCAGTCCCTGTCGAAAATTATTAAGACCTGCACACGCAATGTGCAGATTCAACAGTCCAGATCACGCAAATCCTCCGGATCCGCCAAGTTGCGTCCTTCCTTGAGCTTTGATGTCGGCTCGTCATCCGATGAGAACCGTTTCATCGCCGTGGTCACACGTATCCTCCGGGCGCCGCCCAACACGCCTCTACAAAATGCTGAGGGCCTGGTGGACTTTATTTTCACCGCCTGGCTACACCTTCAGGAGGTGCTGACGGAGCCCTTGAAGCATTGCTTCACACATCCGCATCAGGTCCTGGCCTGGGCTAAACTCATCAAGGATGCCTTTACTGTCGTGAAGTCACAACTTATGCGTAGGTTGCAGATCTTTGATCTACTTTTTGTGGTCTTGCACTCCTCTTGTCCAGAGCTACGCAATGTTTTCTACTCCCATTTGCTCCGCTTCATCCCAGTATTCATAACCTTTCGGGAAACGGGCACGGAACTGGGATTATTAACGCCTGCTGTCTCTGCAATCTGCGGTCGTCCGGGTAGGCGGATTTCATGTCATCGTGCACGGGCAGGAGACGGCAACTGCCTCGGCCTTCTGCCCTTGCCACCGTAACAGCTCGGTATGTCGTCCATGTTCTCGCAGAGGAACGTCCCTGGACTTTTAAGTGACTTACGCCTGAGATGGTCTGGAATGATGAATTGCGCCTTCGTTCTGAGTTCCTTCGATGTTTTGCGTTAGGCAGTCCCTCCCACGTAATAGACGAACTGTCTTCACAGTATTACGTTGTTGGTGGGACTGGTGGATAGAATGATCTACTGGTCGGTGTAACGGCATGTTAGGCGGCTTGCGGGAAGTTTTGCCCTCGTGATAAGTGTTTGTTGACGGTGGGACTTCAATTGGATGTTGTTGGCTGGGGTTTGACATCCGAGGAGGTACGACAGGTGCAGGAACGGAGTTGGTATAGATGGCGAAGCGCTTTAGGAACTAACAGGAACAGTTCGTACACTCGGATTTCGCAGCTACGACATCGAACGCTCTACCCATTTTTTGTCCACATCAGAGCCAGACGCCGCTGAAATAGGCGCGTTGATGTGGGTCGAATTACTTGGTCTGACGTCTCATACCTTTGAATCTCAATGTGTCCTGAACCGCGGTGACGAGGGTAGTCGGTGACGTAGTGTTGCGTTCGTACGTATGCCAGCGTGTAGCCTTCGAACCACCCCGTCCCCTACCTGAACTGTGTGTGTACGGTATAAGTAGGAGGAGAAAAATTGATCGACGTTGACGGTTACTGTTCTAATTGTTGTGACTGATGTGAACGTGTTCCACAATGTCAATGCCCACGCTGCGTTGAGGAGAACAGGCGTGAAGGGGTTGGATACTGGCAACGCTGTACCCTGCTGCCCCAAGCATACTTTCTTGTCATTTCTCTATCGTCTCCTTATTCGGTTGCCCTCGAAGGTTTGGACGCCGTTCTTCGTGGCAGGTCACGCTACCTATCCGTCCTGGTTGGTCAGGCCTGCATCAAGACAGTTGACTACGCTATAGGCGGCACTAACTAACCGGGCATCTTAGCTTCGGTATGCACTATCCACGAAATGCTGCTGGTTTGTTTTTGCCTACGGACTTGACTCCACACGCAGAAAGTAACTTACATATCACCAATGGTCACCGGGGCAATTGTTACATCGATTACCATTGCCTGGTTTAATCACTAGTCCAAGCGATGTCACGGATGGGACCTCTGTTGTGCAGGCTATGCGGATTTACAGAGAATTCTTGTCTCGTCAGGAGTAATAACCTATTCCGTTGTCTATCTCATCCTTCTTCTAAGAAATCAGTAAAGTGCAGCTTCTGAAACGAGTTCGCTTCTTCTGGCGAGTCATTTATAGAACTGCCGAACTTCCCGTGTCGTTTCTTTTCCCTCCCCAAGACCCTATTTGTCTTGCACAAATCTAGCGGAAAGTCGATTCGTTTCATCCTGTCAAAATCATACGTCCATGCCACCGCGGCGTCATTTTTCGAGTTGCTAATAGGAACGAAGAGGCGAGTTCCAGGAAGTAGTCGCGAAGAAGGAGACACGATCGCTGGAACAAGAGCCTTATTAGCCTGACGTTTCGGATCCTCGCTCGAATCCATCATCAGAGACAGTGTCAGCTAAGGTTGGTAAATTGCCCAGGTGTTGCAGTATTTATAGGATGTAGTTGCTAGGCCGTTACACGCCTATCGTCGTTGGCAGCTCCCGAGTGCATCACAGTTCGACTGGCCAGGTGTTGAAGTATACAGTTGCCGTGCAGTTGCTATGCCCTTGTGTGTCGGTCAGGATTATCGATTCCCACGCTCATTGCACGCAGTTGAGTTGCTGACGTCCTGATTTCGTCACCCGTGTGGACTCTTGGGCAATTTGGCTCGCCAATATTGACACCCGGAACAGTGGTCATCCGCACCCTGCCCTCGCGGCTAACTACTTTACTAAGGCAAAATCTCAGCGCCGAATATGGGGCGGAAAGTAGTTGTGCTTGTTGATTGATTGAGGACCGGAAAACCATGACTCGAGCAGTTTGCGGCTCACGCGGTTGTCATCTCTTACAAGAATTTCTGCCACGTCAAGCTTGAATGTGTGGTTGGGTCCCGTCGGGTGAGCCGCGACCTAGGAGCTGGCGTCCTTCCTCCTCACTGCTGCTGCGTGCTCGGCCATCCGCGTCCGCAGTAGTCTTTCGGTTTCTCCAACATAGTTGCTTTGTCCACAGTTGCATCAGACACAGTAAACGATTCCAGATGTTTCTTGCCGTGGCAATGGGTCTTTCGGCCGCATGATCTGGCGCCTTATGGTTGCCTCCGGTCTGTGTCCTACTTCAATTCCAAAGGGTGTGAGAAGGCAGTTGGCGACTTCTCAGACATTCTTCAAGTACGGGAGAGCTCGCCAAAAATTTGGGGCCGGTTAGATTTCGTCTCTCGTCTCGTTTGTGCAAACACTGGTTGACGAAGTTGCGCGGGTTGCCATTGGCCTTGAACACCCGTCGAAGGCATTGTAATTCCAGAACCTTGCCTTCCGGTTCACTGCAGGGTGTCCTTACGCAACTGCGTTTGTGACTGATTGGGTGGTTGCTGTTGTAGCTCAGTACTTGCGTCGAGTGTTTAATCTCAAGATTGAACTGTCCTAGTAGCTTTGACCGTAACCGTGCAAATTTGGATGCTCGTTTTCTGCTGAGTCTCATTTCATGCCTGCGATGTGTTTTATCGACGAAAAGTCATATGTAATGCGTGTGGCGTCTCTCTCCGCTATTGTCTCGGTGGTGGTATAGAGGGCTTGAGGCGGATGAACTAGTGCAGCACTGCCAGCCTCCCAACATCCACAGGGAGGGGGTATATTTATTTCTGCTATGGAGTTCATAAGCCTAAGGTTCGTATTCGCAGCTTTGATTTCCAAGTTCTGTCTGCCAAACCGCGATTTTCTGTTTCACACTGGTTGGCGCTTTCTCCGAGCATTTTTCAAGCCTGACTGTATCCTCGTGATATTCGATGTCCGAAACATCGGTTCTAACCAACTTGGATGCCTTCACATTTATGGGGGTCCGTTGACTTGGCGTGGATGACATGGTGCATGTCTTCGAGTTTTTATTGAGAATGCGGTAATGCAGTCATAAGCGGACAATATTTTTACTCGTTGCGTGGCTGAGTAGTAAAGATGGAGAGAACAGCAAATCACCGATATACCTTTGCTATTTTCTCAAATCCCTCCTCTTTGAGGCGAACAGGAAGACCTGACTTTGTTTTGATCGCCCGAGAGAGAGAGAGAGGGAGATTGTACAGAAGGTATATCTTTCCGATGTTATCTGTGGCCGATGGTTTCAGATCACCCTGATGTAGTTTGTTTTCGTTCTTCTTCCTCTTCCCCGTCGTTCCCCTTTCCGCCCCCAATCTTGTCAACTTGCGCCAATAGTTTCTCCACTCTTTTCATCCTCTGTTTCGTCAGAAAATGACCAATCGAAGATGGGCCTAAAGCGACAACAAACTCTCGTGAGCGGGGCTGCTGGTTACCGCCCTGGGCATGATGACGGTGGTGGTATCTTCTTCACAGATTCCTCTGAACTGGCCGAGTCGTCCGGTTTTCGGCGTACTCGCCTATACCGGAGTGAGCGTATTCGTCGGAATCCCACGGGCGCCCGCATCGACCTTTCTCCCTCCCCCGTACGCCATGGCGTTGGCGCTAGCGTCAACTCCACCGCCGTATCATCGGTCGTGGGTGGCAGTGAAGACTGTGAATCCCCCTTACCGCTGGATGTAAACCGCGGTGATACGTCGACCACGCCCCTGCGTCTTGGCCTTAAGCGTTTGAGCTCTACTAGCAACCCAGTCAGTGACGCCGCCGACTCCGATGCGCGAGCCTCCCCAACCGCTGGGGAGGATGGAGGGCAGAGTGTGTGTGGGGAGGACGAAGAGGGAGATGTTACCCTGACCGACGGTCCATCGACCTCCGCCGGCGTCACGTTTGAAATACCCGCCCACCAGTCCAGCAAAGTTGGCCTCCGCCGCAATGCCCACCCTCCCCGCTATGTTAAACGTCCTACTCCGCCGGTTGGCATCTCAGATCTGGCAAAATGCCAGGAGCGATGCAACAAGTGAGTTCTTCTTTTCCCCCTGCATGTACGCTACGGGTTTATTAGTTAGGGTTTTGCTTGTACATACTAGAGTGGGAAAGGAGTCAGTGGCCGATCTGACTGTGGTGCAGAATATGCTTGTACTGTTTTTCTTAAATCCTCGAAGGCAGATGCAAAATAAATGCTGACAAGAGTAAGGAGATTGAGATGACCATTTCCGGTTTATCGGCCGTCGTCAGTCAGATATTCTCAACTCCACGTTTTCAGAGCCTAGGACTCGACAGTTAGGAAGCCAGAGATTGTTGTCCCAGTTTCCCTTGTCTTTGTCCTCGAGTACAATTTCTAGAGGGGAACTCCTTAGGGCTGGAATCAGTGAGGCGCAGCCTCTGGAACAAGTTTTCTTATTCTGGCGAACCGCTTATAAAACTGCCGAATTTCCCGTGTAGTTTCTTTTCACACTCCAAAACTCTATTTGCCTTGCACGAATCTGGCGAAAAGTGAATTCGTTTCGGCCTGCCAAAATCATACGTCCATGCCACTACTGGTCTGCCAGTGCTGCGTCCTTTTTCGACTGTTTAATCTCAAGATTGGAATGTCCTTGTAGCTTTGACTGTAACCTTACAAATTCGGATGCTCATTTTCTGCCGAGTCCCATTTCATGCCTACGATTAGTTTTATCGACGAAAGGACATATTTACATATGTAATGCGGGTGACGTCTCTTTACGCTATTGCCTCAGTGGCGGTATAGAGGGCTTGAGGCGGATGGACTAGTGCAACACTGCCAGCCCCTTAACATCCGAGCATTTTGCAAGTCTGCCTGTATCCTCGTGATATTCACTGTCCGAAACATCTGTTCTAACCAGCCTGGAAGCCTTCACATTTATGGAGCTCCGTCGACTTGGCGTTCATGGCGACCATTTCCCTTAAGTGCGGGAGTCTCAGGTGCATGTCTTCGAATTTTTATTGAGAGTGCGGAAATGCAGTCATAAGCAGGAAATATTTTTTTACTCGTCCCGTTGCTGACTGTCAAAGATGGAAAGAACAGCAAATCACCGATATACCTTTGCTACCTTCTCAAATCCCTCTGTGAGGCGAATGAGGCATGCATCTGAGGCACTGGTCAGTGGTGAGAGGCGTTGGACTTCTAACCAACAGGTCGCGAGACCGAGCTTTAAGATTTCCGCCTCTCGGGGTTGGGTATCACTGACTGATGACGACTAATAATCCAGAAATAGCCGTTCCAGTCTCCCTAATCTTTGGGGATAACGCTATTCCGCCTATATTACGCGTCGCTGTGCAGCCGCTGATTGGGCTCGAGAGAGAGCCGCAAGGCACAGCAGAAGAAGTGAGTGATTTTCTTTGGCAAAATGGTCTTGGAATAAATTCTCACACTAAAAAGCCCCTTCAATCAGGTTAGCAAAGGTGAGAGATCCGGTCGATGACCTGAGGAAAGAGAAGTGCTCACCAGATCGGATGAATTGTTTGGCTGACGTCTCGAAGAGCATTTCGAAGTCTGCAGGGCCATTCCTTACATTAAAGGAGTCTTCGAGGCGGTTACACGACTGTTACAACCCGCCAGGGTAGGCATTGCCCATAGACCCCAGGCAACAATTCCTCGCCGTTTGATGCAACCAAAAGACATATTGCCATCCACTGAAACCTCAGCAGTTGTCTGTCAAATACGTTCCAGCGATGGAGACTGCAACTACGTTGAGGAACCCGGACGGAACTTGCCGACTCGCCTACATGAGCACAAACTTGCACCTCGGGGACTAGACCTAAACTCACAGCTTGCGACTCACATCGAAGAAACTGGCCACAGTTTTGACTTTAAAGGAGCAGCCGTCTTCGGCCGGGGCACCTTGGGGACAGAACGTCTCACACTTGAGGCTTGGTAATTAGATGCCGACGTCATCGACAGGCATCTAGACCTTCCTGCGGCCTATAAAGTCCTACGTCATTACACACGCCGTGTCGAGGACAAGACAGTCATACGGAGGTTAAGAATATCGAGCAAAAACGGCCTGTCGACCAATTCACCCAAAAGAGGGACACAAACGCAACCAACCTCAATTGAGGTGACGACACAAAGCACAGGAGGCCACCAACACTCACAAAGGACGGCAATTAGGCCAAGGCAGCGAAAGAAGAAAAAATTCGTTCAAATTGGCAAAGTTGAGATATCCGGGTTGATTATTTGAAGAGCATGTCTTAATCTTCAAAGAAAAAAATCAGTCAGCCTAAGGCCAACTAATTTGGCCTATCTTCATCTTCAAAGAAAAAATTCGGTCAGCCCAAGGCCAACTAATTCGGCTGTGTATTCGAAATTCTGATCGATTTTTGCACTAGACGTTTTGATAGTGGAAAGCCGCCCAAGCTCTTCGAGACGTCAGCCAAACAATTTCCCCGATCCGGTGAGCACTTCCCTTTCCTCGAGTCCCTTTACGTCTCAAATGAATCCAATCGGCAAAAATAACAGCAGCTCATGAACCGTCTGTTAGTCTTCCAGATTTGGGCCAGAGTTTCATGCCTCACATGGTCCTTCGAGCAGGAATATGCAGAGTCCTATGAGTGCGACGTTCTCCGACTAAGAAGACGGAAATTGCTATCCCGCTGTCCCCAATGTTGTCAGCCCTGCTTTCGATTTATCAATGGATAAGGTGGGTTCCAGACCCGAACATCTAGGGCAAAACGGATATTCCCATTTTATTCCCATAATCTGTTTAGCTCGTCTAGCCCCTTCGCTGTGCAACTGCGCATTCCCAGCGTCACTTTGCGGAGAGCTAGGTCTGCGTATCAAGTTCATGCACCCCTAATCCTGAGGTTGCCGAACGATCTCCTGAGTCCTGTCCAGACTCCGGGCGCACTGAAGCCTTTCTTCGGGATCCCGCTGACTGATGGCGGCCAATAATTCATAAATAGCCATTCCGTCGTCCATAATTTTTGTTGGTAACACTTCCCATTCCGTGCTTGTGACTTTAGGTAGTTTACCTATAGTGGAAATTTAGTGGTGCTAGGTCAGCACCTCTGCTCGTCGAGTAGGTAGCCTGCATTGCGTTGCTCGTGCGCCAGTTATTATGTTCTTTTTACCTTTACTAAAACGTCTATTTGTCTTTTTTGTCCTTCTACCTCGCGTAGTCTCCTTCTCCAGTTGCTCCAAGTCTCCGACGAATACTACCGGCTGCTGTCGAGCAACTTGCAGAGCAAGCAGGCGCTGATAAACTACCTCCGGTTCGTGAGCACCGTTCTTTTGCTAAAAATCTGGGACTAGTATGGCCGCACTGTTTTCCTGTTTTAGACCGGACCTTGTCACTTTCGTATTCTGTCGTCTAGGTTGGTGTACCGTTCATCATTATCCAGTGCCTTGTGCCCATAGGTTTTCCTGGCAGGGACTTGAAGAACGCTTATTTTTTTCAAAATAAAACCTAATGTACTGCTATAATCATTATGGTCGTGTTGGAAAGTAAGTAATGAACATTCATTGTTACTGCCTTTTTGAAGCAAACTGTGTGGAAATTCAGTGCATGTCAAGACACGAGACACATTGGCCGAAATCTTTCATCTTCTTTCAACCGCGTAGCACAAATTAAGTGGAATTCGAAGATTGTGCATAGAACATGACAGTTTGACCCTTGTGCCCTACGATGTCCACCGTGTGTTTCACAGCAGAGTGGAAGCAGGGACAGTGATGGTTCAAAAAATCTGCTCACATTGGCAAATTTGAGAGATCCGGATCGCAATTTCCGCCAGGTTTCCCCAACATAGTTGCAGTCGCCCTCATTGCAACTTATTTTGTAGACAACTGAGGTTTCAGCAGGTGACAGAGCCCGTGACTTACACATGAATTCGTTTATTATGGTAGACTTGCGAAGCATCTACTGAACTCATTCCCCACCTCCCAACCAGGGTCATGTGTCAGAACATTCAAGAAGACAGGAGGCGGGAGTGACCACAGGTGACTTGACACGGCGAAAACTCACTCCCGGGCGTACCACTACGCCCACCAGTCCACAACGTACACTTACCAGGATTTTACTCAAGAAAAGTGGGGGAGCGACTCGGATCCCACTGGGTGGGCGTACCATATAGACCACTTTAAGAAGGAGCCATTGCCACCTGACCCATTCCACCAATCGGCCCTCCCACCCATACACCTGCGAGAAGGTCCGAGTTATCTCGTCAGTTGGCAGCCTTCCAAACCCTGGCTTTTTGCGCATCGTGATAGATCCAAGCGCATCAGATTGTTTCTAGAAAGGAATATGCGCTGAGACCGTCGCTCTAATTCTCTCTTCCTAATTCCATCTACCAGTCCATTGTCCAACCCGGTCGAATGTGTGGTGCAGTGGCTGACAGGGATAGAGAACCCGTCTGCACGGACCACAAGCACGACCTGGTCCCCTAACCGTACACACCAAGATTACACACATGCAGCAGAGGAGTCGCGTGGAGAAAGGGATTAAAAGACACACTCCCCACTTACGTGAGGAGTGTCGGTGGTGTTGGATATTGGAGATGTTCATGTGTGGTCCATGCGTGGGGGGGGATGCGTGGTGATGTGGTCAAGCCAGCGATGACCCACCACAGGTTCTCATTACGGCGCATGGGACCGAATAGACCCATGAGACGGCTGAATCTGTGAGAGCAATGCGGGCATTTTAGGATTATAGTTTAAGTGCTCCAGGCCCTGATTTGCCAGTCTCTGTACGATGGATTTGCAAGTGACCGACCAGGCCGATGCGTAGGGTGAATGTGCGATTGCAATGAGGACAGGCTGGACCGGGTCCACATCTGTGGAAGTGGTGGTGACGATGGTGGGGTTGATGATTGACGAGCCGCCGGGAGCGTTCTGATCGGTAGCGAGAGTGGGGGTTGTGGTGGCGGTGGTCGCCGCCGCAGAGGTTATGTTAGGGATGATGGAGATGACAGTGGTCGACAGCGGCCGAGCACGGGATTCTGAGCATCGGAGGTGACGGTAGACGCCGTCGTGGACGCCGGGGGGTTGAAACAGGGACGGTCGGGGGGGGCAGCAGTTGAGATTATTGGACTGTTAGTGCACTGGGTCCGGAGTTGTCCGACGAGGCCGATCCGTGCACAGAATGTCCATTGACAGCCGGTCATGTTAGGGGGGATTGGATGTTAGCGTTGCGGGTCATGGGTGCCTGAGACTTGTCAGCTTCTCTGTTGACATTGACAATGGCGATCCGATTGGCCGCATGGTTGGCTGCTCCAGTCTTCACTGCTGCTCTCCAGGCAGATCGGTTCTGCGCGAGGTCTTCCCAAGTCTTCAGGTTGATTTATAGCCGCTTCGAGAAATTCTTCAAGATGTCCTTGTAACGGCGGATTTGACGTTCTTTTTGGTGAGCACCCTTTGTGAGGATAACGGTCTGTTCCAAGACTTCCGTGCAGGGATTTCTGTCCCGCCACCTCAGTTTTGGTGTCTGATGGAGACAACTGAGGTGTAAGGGATGGAGTCTCCAACCCTGCTTCTTGGTGCTGTCCAGGTCTCCGCACTATACATCAGCGTCGTCAAGATGACAGCCTTGTTGATCTTGAGTTGGGCACCGTGAATACAAATTAAGACACTCCTACCGACCTAAAGAAAACTCTACCTCCACTGCCCCTATTACTAGCAATCTGAACTCAGTTCCAACCTGTCCTCATTGCGATCTCGTTTTCTCCCCGTGCATAGACCTAGTCGACTACATACGAATCCATCGCACAGAAACTGACAACCCAACACCTGTGGCCCCGACAAAGACCCTTAACAGTCACCGCATCTACTTACCGCAGCCCTCAGTCCACCACCACATCTCACCCCACCGGCACGAACCAGCTTCACAGCATCCGACACACGCACAGAACATGAACTGCTCGCGCCAGTGGGCAGGATATTCTTTGCCAAAACCTGATGCCTGAACAGGTCGTGTGTGTGACACGGGCTGCCACAGCTTTGTCAGCCAATCCCAGCACTGACAGGCTCGGGCAGACAACTGGTGCGTGGGAGATGGAGTGAGGTCGACTCTGGGGGACTCACTCCCACGACAAATTTGGACATTCCTCACTTGCCTTCTTGCACCACTTGGGGTTGGAGTTGCACACTGACCGGAGGCCACCATGAGGTCTGACTCACGTAAAAGTCACCAGTGATGCGTCCCATCTGTGGCTGTATGATTGGCATCGTCACAATTCTAATTTTCGGCCAGCACTCGTGAGAGGCACGGCTTAATTTATACAGACATTGGAATCTGTCGGAAAAATACGCACCTTTTGCGTACCGATTTCTCCCCGGTTTGGTTTATGCAATTGTCTGGAAGGATGGCTATCTGAGGATCGTCATTCTCATGCTTGACCATGCTCCATGTAACCCCACTCAAGTAAAGTTATCAGCTGGGATTGGCATTCAGGCACAGTTCGATTTTCCAGTATTTTTATTACATACTACAACGGGATAGAGCGTGGATTCCTTTTCAAAAGATCATGGTGCTCGTATGACCATTTTGACCAAATTCTGGTTGCTCACTTTAAAGGATGGATCCTCCCCTGTTATGGCCGTTCTGTTTGTAAACGCCTTGTTATGGTATATGGTAGGGTTACTATTTTTGTACTTGACTTACATGTGACTCACCGACCAGGGCGGGATTTTTCATCTTGGCACGCAAACTTCCGAAATTGGAGCTAGTACAACTGTGTCATTTACTCAGACTTTTAGTTGTTGCACACACCTTTCTTTAATACGTTTCCTAAAGTCCTTTAAATTATTGAATGTCGTCAGTGTCAAACTATGTCTGCGCTTATGCTTCCGGACATTTGCGTACCACTCCGTCCCGCTTAGGAGGACTCCGTATTTCAACTAGTAATGCATTTTTTTAACAAGCACGCTTGCTTTACTAACAAGTCTCCGGTTAATGAGACGTGATCGCTATGCCTGCTGTTTATGACGCACATTCGGATCCATCATTATAGACAGCAACAAATAAGGATAATAGACTTGTAAGGAGTGAAGTAGTTATACGATGCAGTGCTCCACCGCCGTATGCTTATTAAAATTACTGACTTTTCGTTTATTGCAGATGGCCGTACTCGGTGCGGCAGTTGCTTGAGGGCTCACATCCAAGTAGTTAATTGTCGCAGCTTCGTCATCCGTTTGGGTTATTGGTGCGATAATTACTCGGCGACTTCGACCACTGATACCGGCTCTGGGAATAGTGTTCGCTCGTGCGCTCTTCACGGAGCAAGTTACTCTGCCTAGGCAGTCTCGGGCTTGTTAACAGTCCGCGCCCTGAAAGAATGTGACCCAAACAGCTCGCGGCTTACGCGGTTGTCACCTCTCGCGAGAACTCCTATCTTGTCGAACTTGATGGTGTGGTTGGGCTCCGTCAAATAAACTACAACCGGAGGGTTGACGTAATTCCTCTTCACTGCCTCCGTGTGTGCGGCCATCCGTCCCTAAAGCGATCTCTCAGTTCCCCCGACGTAGTTCCGTTGTCCGCAAATTCGCTTTACTGGATAAAAAACTGACGTTTGCTGCCGTTGTAGTGGATCTTTTAGTCCCGCCAACAGCTTGGATGCGGGCTATGAAGCAAGTACGGCCATCTGCGATGAACTTGGGTGCTACTAATTTTGATAGGTATGCAATGACATGGGGATTTCATTTCGTAAATACTGCACTCCTTGTGCGTCCATTACCTTTATCGGTTGTCGTCTCTGGTTGTGCGCTCGAGTGCAAATCCGTAAAGACAGGCGACTAAATGTGGAACCTGACCTATTAGAATACCCTTGTATATGGGGGGACTAACATGTTTTTCTCCAGCTTTCAGTAGTGTGTAGATTTCGTGGTTTCGTGCTAAGTCATGGTTTTATTCTAACCATTTTAGGCGACCTCGACACTGCCTCGAGGGTTGCTTGTTTCGGCCTTACCACCGTCTGTCCTCTCGACTCTCGTTTATTGCTAATGCTTATCCAATCACCTGTTTTGCCTCCATCCAGATCTGAGGCTGATGTTAATGCAAGCATCCTGACTCCCAGTCCCTTCGATCCATCCATCGACGGTTACCCACGCATTTCCACGGGACACTCCTCCCTCGCCAAGTGGCTCTCTGAACTGGGCTTACCTTTGTCGGAAATTGAAAAGGTAAGATGGGTAATGGGATATTTTGAGCCCTTCCTACCCCTATCCTCTGTGTTTGCCTGGTGGAGCGTCTGATATTGTCATCCAGACTGGTGTTTTAGTGTACCATATATAATTTATCCTACTACCCCAGGATTCACTGTTTCTCGACGCAAGTGGCACGCTGTCAGTAGCAAGCATACTTTCTCGCCGCTGCGAAACTCACGGTTGCAGCATCCTTCCGTGTCCGAATTCTCCTACGTCGTGTATTACCTCTCTTCTCCCCAGTGGTTCAGCGTGAACGCGGAAAGCCCAGTAGCAATGAGTAGCGAAGCAAAAGGCTCCGCTTCTGTATTAGTTCGTGGCAGCTCAGTTATGGTATCATCTACATCGTGACCAAAGTTAGGCGTCATACGGACGCTGTTTCTGGCGGGAGAAGCTCAAAGTTTTTGGCCTGCAGGTATTGTTCGGCCGGTAGTTTTACATCGGGCATATTTTGCAAGCCAAATGCTAATCCTTTTTGGATTCATCCAGGGAAGTCGCGCCCATTTTATCCTTGATATTGAACAGGATTATGCGCGTGGGGGATGCTAGCGGACAGTTTGATTTTTTTCCAGAGTAAGTCCCCTGTGGGATCTGAGGCCTCACCGACCTTCTTTAAACTGGCGCAGTCGGCTGGAACCCGATTTATGCCTTCAGCCCTTTGTATATAATCACCGTCTTCGGATTTCATATGTTATTTCTGTTGCCTTTAGGTTAGCGAACATGAGTTCGACCAGTCAGATTTCCTAGAATCAATCACCAAGGAGGACCTATGGCGCATTGGCCTCACGTAAGCTTATGCATTATTGTTGCGTGCGATTTTTGAATTTTAAATTGTGTGTTTTGCTGCTCCACCCGTATTATTATCATTCAGCCTACTTTAATTCTCTTCCCGTGCACTGCTAAAATACTACTTTCCAGCATTATGTCTGTCTTTACCAGCAGCCTAATTACGTCTATGGCGGCTACAGCTTCTAGTTTTCCGACCGACTTCAAGTATGTGTCTGGCCAGACTCTTCTTGCTAAACAATCTGTGGTGATTTGTTCCGCGAGCGGCCGCCAGTCCCTTCCGGCGATTTCAACACCACACAAAGTACCCCCAGAATCTCTCCTGTGCCCAAATTTTTAGTATCCAGACGCCTTCTCAGTTGACCTCACTGACGATTTTTAATCAGACGGTGTCATTGAAAATTCAAGTCAGCGCTGGTGGTCTCAGTTCGTCGTCGTAATTCTGGCTCATTCTCTCCCCCCCCCCTCGTCCTTGTCCTCCTACGACGTGAAGGATAATGCGCAGTAGTTGGCCGGGCACTTTCATCTTCATCGCCCGTGGGCCTAACACATGTTGGATCCTTGTACGAGTCTGGTGCAATATTATCCCCAGTTTAGGACGTTAGTCATATTTTTTACAGGATCACAAAGGGGAGGAGAGAGGGAGAGATAGACGCCGATTCTGTGTGATATTCTTTACTAGAACAATCACACACGCTTTTCGGTTATTAAGGCGACCAAAGTCCTAACTCGGTTAGTTTCCTGCGGGCGGAGTAATTTGGTCCTGCGGACTATGGATCAGGCTGCAATGTGTCCATAATGTAGGCAATGAAATTTCCAGACGACTTCATCCTGCCTCATGTTGGTAGCGGAACCCAGCACGTTTGCGGCACAGGAGAGATGGGCGCAAAGGCCTGGCCAGCCGATGATTAATCTGCCGCAGGTGACAAGGGCGCTATTGTCGCGAGATCTCAGGGCTGGCCTGTGCGTTCACTGAGTTGTATTCACGTAGTCTTGCATAACATGTGCTTTGCTCTTTTTCCACCCCATGAAGCCTAGAGAGTGGCTGTGGGCGCTTTCGCTTAAGAGCTGGAATCTGCATTAACGCGCACCATACGTAGCTGCCCCAGCAGTACATTAACCAGGCTACGAATGAAGCCTGGAATCTATCGCCTAGGAGAGTTGCCATTGAGGCTGCATCTGGTAGAAGTCATGGCGGCCTGACTCTCAGCCAGGCGGAGGACCGCTCAGGACTCTCAGCCAACCACCGCGCCTGATTTCACGTGCTCACTTGGTCTGACTCAGTCTTATCACTGGAACCCACTGGGTCTGGGACGAGAAGATGAAGTTGCTGCCGAATACGTCTCCGCCTTTCGTAATCTAGATAAAGTTATTGGTACTCCCTAAAGTAGTGATGGTCTTCGGATAGATAGGTAGTTAGTTTCTGAGCCCATTGGTGGGTGTCCTCGTCCACCGAGCCACATTAAGTTGACCTAAAGGTCTTGCCGATGGTTCTGACTACCAACAGTCGAACAGCCACAGAGTACTGCGCTCCAGTCGACCAAAACTCCCCTTGGACTGAAATTTGGCAGCTGGTCCTGGTGTTCTTCCTGGAGGCAGAGATAGCTTTTTGTTGCATCATGAGCCTGTTGCCCAACATCTCCGTCCGTCGCTCTGGTGCACCTGCTTTCGCTACGTTAAACATTTCTGACCTTCTACCAGCATTTCTGGAAAGCTTTACATGGAACTGGTTCCGTGTGGTTCCTGGATTTGACTGTGGGTACCTCTATCCACCTCTCCCCCTACTGACACCACCCTGAGATCTGGAAATTACATAGCGTTCCACCCGTTGTGGAAGCTCTGTACTACAGTGCCACTCCACCCACCGCATGGGCTGAGTATGCTTACCACTAAATCCTCACATTCAGGTGGAGGCCATCTGCTGTGCAGTGCCCGTTTATTTTGCGTTTTGGGTGAACACCCCATCGCTTTGTAGTCTTTGCGCAAAATTCCATGTATGTCGCCAAATCCTTATTCCTAATAATTCTCATTTTTTCCCGCTCGCCTTTCTGTTACAGCGGTGGGTCGGTTTTGCGAATCTGGAATGGTGTGTGTCGCCTGCGGAGACAGTTCTTGGGCACCAGTCCACGCTTCCCTTTGACCTGATCCTGTGCGCGTGCCCCTGTGCCCCTGCAAGAGAGGATCTGACTGGACTGTGCCTTCATTCCTTCCCTCCCTCCTCTGCAACTGTCGATCATCAGCGCCCTCTCTTATCCCTCACTTTGATACCCTCAAGCGCCTTCTTGATTATTTGTACTGCCGTAAAATCCTCCTCCAAACTTCCTTCATATACCCTTCGCCACTCTGGTTTCGTTGTGTGCAACCGTATCCTGAGCCCGCTCATGACTGCTTTCTCGTCCTTTTGTACTGCACAGAGGAGATGCTACTGATTGGAGACCGATTAAGAGAAGCTTGCAAGAAGAGGGATAGTGGGGAACGGAAACGCTGCTTTCTGCCGTCCCCTCGCCTTCTCTTTTTTGTCTACATTACTACTTTATTTATGTAAGTTGTCATTATTTACGCGCCGACTGAAAGTTTTTTTTTCTACTTAGACTACGACCTTTACCGCGACCATGTAGCCTTCTTCCTTCTTGATGGAGTTTACTGTCTGCAAGTTGTTTACGAAATAGTTCGAATCTGGGCTCCTAGACGTTGAAATAGCTGGGAAAGTACTTCCATGAGAACGATCTTGCGGCCTGAATCGGTGACTCAGTAAGAGGTCTGTCAGTGGCCTTGTAATAAATGTACTCCTTGTCGGGTGATAGTGCATGAGCGATCGGTAGCATGCGTCAGGGGCAGAGACGCGGAGTTCGTTATCCTGATTAACAAGCCGACGAACATTTTTCAGTCGGATGGTATACGCCTGTAACTGCTGACACTTGTGGACTAGAAAGCGGCCATGATCCTACAACTCTGTTCCACTGTCGCATGGGTGTGCGCTAGGACGACCTGCATTTCCCTCATGCCAGTTTCTTCAGCTCCTTTTTTATTGTCTACTTTCTATGGATGTTAGGCCTGAGCAGCTTCTAGTCTGCGCCTCATTGTTTGCTTTCTTGCTGCCGCGATACTCTTCGCACTGTTGGGACCTCGATGTGTTTTTGTCGTTTTCTGAAGAACTTGCAGGGCTTGCGTTAGCTTCTCCCTCTCACCGCCTCCCATATAGGACGCTAGGTCTTCTACTAGTGTTCTCACGACAAAACATTCTGATTGGATTCCTAGTATTTTGTCTATAGTCTTTAGGTCGGTCGGTCAGCCGGTCTTCGTTATCTTGGCAGAAGCCAGTTTCGAGCAAACGCACACATTTGATTCGTTATTTTCTGGTGGTCTGCCTTAATATGAGGTGAGGTTTCGCTCTGGTGGGGGAGGGATGGGGGCAGGTCGACGATGGAGGGGATTCTTAGGCGTTGCAGAATCTCTATGGTGACGCATTGAGGCGTTTCTTTTTGCGTTGGAGTTCCGGCATGGGGTCTTTACACGTGATCGCGTAATAACGAGCAGCCGACCGCTTCAGTCTACGGAAAGTGTATTTTTAAATAGTTTGAGATGACAGCTACTGGGCCAAAAGTTCTCGGAGCTGTTTGACCGTAAGGTCGTATGCATCATCTGTCAGTGAGTCGTCGCAACTTTTGCCATCCATTCGCCCCCTGTTTACAGCCGTCGACCGAACATATCAGACAACGATGAACATCTTTGTAATTTAGGATGGCTCACCAGGTTTCTCCCTGTCGCCTATATATCCAGTATTCTCAGACGCCTGCAGTGTCTTTCACCACTTGTTGGGTTTCGGATGCCGTTTTGTCTCCTACTCGGATGTTGAGACCGAGCATTGGGTCCCGGAGGTCCACTACAAGAAAGAAGGACGATTTTTGACTCAAGTAACTCGTTAATTCCATCGAATTTAGCTGTCATATGGTTAGAATAACGCCAAACTGGGGGATTTTCCTGGAATGTGCACATAAAGACATACCTGTGGCAGATGCGCTATCTCATGAAATGTTGACTGAGATTCTGAAATGTGCCTTTCATTAGAAAGGATTACTTAGGTAGGGCGGTACGACCAGCTGTCACGCAGCATAATCACAAGATATTTCAGTCACGTCAGGATGCCAGCTCTTGCACGGGCTTTTTTCTGGCGCCATGCAATAACCATACTCTGCAAAAATTGCTGCCTGCGTAGTATAATTTTTTTGAGGAAATTTTTTTTTCACTGTCTCGAAAAACTGCAAAGGCTGAGTTGAACATGCAAGGCCAGTCACGACGACAGTTCGACGGTCGATTTCGACGATGCCCACCATGTGCCCCACAGCAAAGTGAAGCAGACACGGTGACTTGCGCGTGGATCAGTTTATAGTGGATGTGGACTTGCTCAGCATCCGTCGCACGCTCTCCTCCCCCACCTAGACCCGTTGTCGAGACAGAGTCAAGAAAACCGGAGGCGGGGGTGGGCGTAGGTGGATGGCGCGGTAGAGTCCGCAACTTGGCATTCCGCCTCACACCTCTGGTCCACATAGTAAATGACCAGGTTTTTGAACGATAACGGCACCCCAACAGGGGTCAGAAGGACGAGGATGATGACTGGGCAGCTATGCCCACCACCTGTGCACCCAGCGGGGATGCACGCGCATCTACCGGCAGGAAACCAGGTGTCAGGGAACTGCCAGCGTATACCAGGCTGTGAGGACCATGGTTTGCTGATACTGGCATAGCACACGCTCTCAGACCTTTTGACCAAAAAATGTGGACCGCTTCACGATTTTGCGTTTCATCCTTGCGCAGGGACAATGCTAATCTCCTCTGTATCATTCCAACTTTAGTATATGTACCGCTGAAGCGAGTACATACTGTTAAGTACTAGAAGACGAACAGTTTTACAGTATCCTAGTGACGAACTTTGACTCGTTTAATGCTTATATGGACATCATCATAAAACCTACTTTGACTGCACTGCT